>WBNM01009049.1:0-13437 GCA_013399055.1 Ramphastos sulfuratus | reverse complement strand
CTTATCCGCATCCTCGGTCACCAAGGCACCCATCCCATTCAGCAGCAGGCCTACATTGCCTCTAGTGTTGGGTTTTCCTGCAATATATTTGAAGAAGCCCTTTCTGTTGTCTTTGGCCTGCCTTGCAAGACTGAATTCCAAGGAGGCTTTAGTCTTCCTAGTAGCCTCCCTACATCCTCTGGCAACCATCTTATACTCCTCCCAGGTGGCCAGTCCCTCTTTCCACAATCTGTGGACTTTCTTCTTCAACTTGATTTTGTCCAGCAGCTCCCTACTTAACCATGCAGGTCTCCTGACTCCTCTTCTTGATTTCCTCCTCACTGGAATGCTCTGATCCCAAGCTTGGAAGAAGCATTTCTTGAATATTAACCAACTATCATGGGCCCCTTTGCCTTGTAGTACTCTATACTTTAATTACATACAAAACTCCACAACGATAACAACACAGCAATGCAAATGATGAACCAAAAACCTTGCTGCTACTAAACAAAACAGCCCATAAATGCAGAACCGAACAGAAATTATTCAGTCAAGTTTAGACAAAAACAGTCATTCGCAGACATTATATTTCTGCTTATGGATTAAGAATACATTATAACACTGTTTCACCTGACCTTTTAGCATAAAAGAAAACAAACCAAAGAGTGGAGTTTGAAAATCTCCAGAATTCCTGAATGCCTTCAATAAGGCAACCAACAGGATTATGATACAAAATAGCTCCAGCTGAATTCACATCTCAAGGAAAGTAATACAACATTGTTCAACACAGACAACATTTTAGTATATCTGCAGACAGTATAATCTCACTGTTGTCAAAAAAACCCTCACCTTTCTGTGTTAGATACTCCTATTCTTAGATCATTTGTATTACAACACTGTCTATTCTTAAACGTTTACTAGAACACTGCATTTTTCTTCAGGAGTCTGTTTTAATTCCATATACTGTTTTGTCCCTTCCTAAATCAAAACTACATTCAGATGAAACATTTTTCTAGCAGTAATACTGTAACTGCAGCAGGAAACAGATTAAACTTTTATCTCAAGATAAAAAATGCCACTGCTTTGCTTCTAATATACAAGCTAAATTAAATGTGTTGAGAAATAATAAAATTCCAACAAGAGGATATAGCTTCTGATTATTTTACAATATTGCTGGTAACATATATAAGGGTTTTCAATCTCCAAATGGTTAAATCTGATTCATATATATGTCAGACAATAAAAATTGAAAATGTGCTGGAGAAAAAACATGTAAAACGGTGCATTTGAAGTCATATTCAACAGCCATTTATTTTAAGTCTATACATAACAATTAGGGAAAAAAAAGTAACTGTCATCACTGAACTTAAACTCACAGGAAGAAACCCAGGTGTTATAGCCCTCCTTTTCACTCAGGTACTGTATCCTTTCTATTATATTAAGGGAGGCAATTCTCCCCCTGTACTCTACTTGTGAGACTCCAATACAGTTCTGTGTCCAGTTTTGGTGCCCCCAGCATAAGAGTGGGTCTAGTAGACGGCCACAAAGATGATGAGAGGGCTGGAGCACCTCCTTTATGGATACAGGCTGCAAGAGTTGGGGCTATTCAGCTTGGTAAAAAGGCTCTAGGCAGAATTCATAGCAACCTTCCACTACGTAACGGGGCCTACAAGGAAGCCAGAAGGGGACTTTTTAAAAGGGCTGGTAGTGATAGGACAAGGGGGAATGGCTTTAAACTTGAGAAGGGTAGATTTAGACTGGATCTAGACTGGATATTAGGAAGAAATTGTTTAGTGAGGGTGATGAGACATTGGAACAGATTGCCCAGAGAGGTTGTGGATGTCCTGTCCCTTAGAGGTGTTTAAGCCCAAATTGGATGAGGCCTTGAGCAACCTGGTCCAGTGGAAGGTGTCCCTTACCATGTCAGGGAGGTTGGAAACAGAAGATCTTTAAAGGTCCCTTCGAACCCAAAGCATTCTATGAATCCATGAGTTATATGAAGCAGCCCTGCATAGAAAGGAAGCTGCACTGGGGTAACCAGGACCTGCATTGCATTTTGAACAGTGTCACTGTGCTCGCATTCAGAGCATCTCTCGACATAGAAGGAAACTGTTTACAAAGTGGTAACTACAGAAGGATGGGGCAATTCTGAGTCTTCAGCAGCAGTCTGACCTCAGTTTCTCAAGGTATGCCCACTCTTCTCCCTACTCTACACAAACCATTACACAAAGTAAACCTCCTTTCCACAGCACTATGTTGTCAGCTAGTTTAACAGCTGACAAACTACCTTCTCAAGTGTTACCAAAGTTGAATTACGTAAAAAGCATTAATTTCAGATATTTGGTTTTTAGACTGATTGGCAGAAATATTTTCTTTTTGAATTATCATTTAAAGCACTAGTAATCTAGCACTAGTAATCTTGTAACTGAAAGCTTTGTTATAACTTTCACACCAAAATACCTAGCTTGTATTTAAAACGCTATTTATCCAGCATCAAGCCTACAGTATACTTAACATTACAACGTAACTAACTCCTCTAGAGACTCATTCTACAGCCCTGGCACATTGAACAGACTCCAGTCAAAGTCTAGCTAAGATCACAGATTCACAATCATTCTTCCATTTCTTCCATAGACGAACCAAAATGAGTTCTAAATTGAGCAATTTCTATGATTTTTTTTTTTCTCAGAGACATAATCCAAGGCATTAACCTCAGCTAGACTGTTGTCAGCAGACATTAAGGAAGGAACAGTGAAATTAAGACATCTCTTCATAACTAAGAACTCTCCTCTCCCATATTTTGAAATAACAGACTCCAGGCAAAATATTCACTGTTTAAAATGGAAAATATTTGATCTTTAGATATGTTACAACAGTTACAGCAACAAAATGTGTCTGGCAGAGAATATTTATTTGCACCTTTAGAAGGTATGACTGTGCATTACCATGGAAAGCATCAGTTATTTTGCTTGCTTTCTTCTCACTCCCCAGGTTCTCATAGGATCTGAGTAAGTGGCTACTTCAAGTCTTCCTTTCAGCTCTTTAACATCTATCAAGACAAAGTCTCTGTTTGAAAAAAACCTCTTTAGCAATTCACATGATCACAGGATGTTAGGGGTTGGAAGGGAACTCCATAGATCATCGAGTCCAACCACCCTGCCAGAGCAGGACCATGAAATCTAGCACAGATTACACAGGAATGCATCCAGACAGGTCTGGAAAGTCTCCGGAGAAGGAGACTCCACAACCTCTCTGGGAAGACTGTTCTAGTGCTCTGTGACCCTTACAGTAAAGAAGTTCTTCCTCATGTTGAGGTGGAACTTCCCATGCTGTAGTTTATAGCCATTACCCCAGTCCTATCACAGGGCGCAACTGAGAAGAGTTTGTCCCCTCCTTCTTGACACCCAGCCCTCAGATATTTATAAAGATTGATTAGATCCCCTCTAAGTCTTCTCTTCACCAGACCAAAAAGCCTCATGTACCCCATAAGGCTGGTGCTCCAGTCTCTTAATCATCTTCATAGCTCTCCACTGGACTCTTTTAAAGAGTAGATCCCTGTCCCTCTTGAACTGGGGAGCCCAAAACTGAAAGCAGTATTCCAGGTGAGGTCTCACCAGGGGAGAGTACAGGGAAATGAGAACCTCCCTTGATCTGCTGGCCACACTCCTCTTAATGCACCCCAGGACCTATATTATCTGAAAGAGCCTATTGGCTCTAACAGAATTAAAAATTCACAAAACATTCTCACAAAACCTCAAACCGCAGCTCTATGTTTTTAAAACATCTAGTTTCTGAGTACACATTTTAATACTTACTTTAATTGTATCCTGTCTGGAAACTGGTAAGCAGACATGTATTTGTGAAGTGAAATCAAGTAACTTTGGGTCCTGTTTGGAGTGGGATATTTTCCCACAATTTGGAGGATTAATGGAGACATGAATGGAGGATGAAGGTACAAAAGTGTAAGGAGCTATTTCAAATGTTTGTTCTGTATTGCTGAGATGAAATTTTAAACTCAAATAAACTACTTAATTTGCATAATTCACAGGATAATCAGATAGATAATCCTATGTGACACTCACATACTAATATTTAACGCAACAACTGACCCTCTTAAGACTTTACATCAATCAAAAGGCAAATACACATCAATCAATAAGCAGCAAATTCACCTGAGTCGTCTACAAAGTCAACTACTGCAGCAGTAGTACAACTTTATTTAGGGAAGTTTTACCTGCATGGAAAGAATCCTGTTCTGTTCACAAAGCACTTTTCTTGGGTACCACTTTGTACACTCTTTCCCCTAAATGAATTGAACTTTTACTCTCATATCTGCTCATTTCACATGCTTACAAAGAAGGAAAAAAAAATTGGAGTTTCACTCAGCAGCTGCCACCAGGTAGAAATAAGGGCCATAAAGAAGAAATTATGAGGTATAGACAGCTCAGTAAACTTTCATCTGCCTTTTCCAGTGCACTTGTTTTTGTACTTTGCTTTCTCAACCTATGAATTACCTTATATAACAAGGGGAAGAGAGTGAAGGCTGAGTTCTTACAGCAGAGAATACAAGCAGCCTTCCTAAAAGACTACCCTAACCTAGCAGGCAAGTGAAAGAGGAGAAAAAACCCCATACCTGATCAACACAGGAGGCAACCTGCCACTTGAATTATTTTTCATAGACTTCACAAGATAAAAAATATATCAGGAATTTATCTGTTCCCCCAGTATCTACTCTTCCTGTCTGGACACCACAAAAGACAGGCTAATGCCACACAAGAACAATTTCAAATTACATTTTGCATTGGCTGCAGCTGTACTTCTTTGAAGACAATAGGACAAAATCAACATTCAAGGGGCTTCCGAAAGCTTTGTGCTCAGGAGTTAAAAAAATCTGCAGAGGAACCAAAATCACATGTTAAGTTGAATCAAGAAAATGAGCAACAAAATCTACAGATCAAAACTGAAAGGAGAAAATAATCCTGTTTTGTCTAAGCTCTTAACACCTCACGAGTCTTTTCATGGCAATGGGATACTATAATTATTTGTCAATATTGCATGTAAATAGGTTACAAAATGTTTTTTCATTAAGCTTCATTTTTATTCCCTGTGAATCTAGAGAGTATACTTCCATATAAAGATTGTGAAAGTGGCAACAAAAACCTAAATCTTCAACACTAGGAAGTCTATATCCAAAAAAATATGAGTTAGGATGCAACTCCCAGCAGATACGGGCTGGCTGTCTGATGTCACAAACATCATCAGTGGACTTTCAGTCCATAGTGGAAGATTTTTTTAATCCACTACATGAAAAGCAAGGAGAAAGGACTATGAGAAACCAGCTGCACAGACTATTACTGTATTAAGTGTTACCCAAATTTTTGGTGTGAAGGGGGGAAAAAAACCCAAAACATCCATAGTTTTGCAGTTTAACATTTGATCAGACTGCATTATTGAATCACTATTGCATACCTGCCTCTACAAAGGTTCATAAAATGTAGGTAAGTGATTTTATTTCATGTCAAGAAGTTAAATATATACCGATAGTTTAGCAAAATATCCCTAAAAATCATTCCGGCAGAAATGCAAACCTGACATATTTATCATTCATTGCTGCCACTAACAATACAGAAATGTGACAATGCATCCTGTTCTGTCATTGGCTGCCAAAGCACTTAATGAAAAAGATCAAGTCTCTGCACCATGATATTAAATGTGTCCACCTAAACATGCAATAAAGGGATGCGAATTTGATTGCCAGCACCAATAGGATCAGAGTAACACCTAAACATTGTATTCTGTGCTTTCCTCATTACATTGTTTATCAGAACCTTTCACTGCAAAGTAATAGACATCTAATATATCACATAAAAAATGTACAAAAATAAACATGAATAATTGGAACTGATGAAAAACTGAAGTATTTTCCCCAAGCAGTAACTTCTAATGGATTCCGGACATTTTAAACAAAAATAAAATTATTTGATCAAATAAAATGTATTGATCAAATTATTTTGTTATAACTTTTAAACAATACTCTTTAATATTTCCTAAAAATTTCTACTTCAGCATTTACATATTTATTTTCTCCCTTTCATGATCTTATTTTTCCCTCCAAGTATTGGAGGTTGACTTCGAACTTTCTCCTTTTTCTATAAGGAACAGAAAAATATGTTGACACCACTAAAAATGCTCCAGTAACATTTCATAGTTTTCCTTTATTCAGCTTTCTCAAACTATTGTTTCAATGGTATTCATCTGTATGGCTCTAAATTTTAACACTCATACATATGTTTAACAACATTCCCAGCTATATTTGCATATAGTCCACCCAAATAAAGACAAATACAAAAGCAAAAAACAACTAACAGAAGAAACACATTGTCTTTCATCTCATGACTACTCATTAGAGTCTATTTTCAAATGTAAGATGAACATAAGTTCTTTATAAATAGTTCACGGAAAGGTAACCATATACTACAGAAGTCATCTACTGCATTTTGCAGCCTGTGTGGTGTAGGTCTACTACTCTTCTCACTTCTTACAAAACCTTGCAATCCTTTATATCCCTTCTGCTGCACAGGCATAGTGCAAGCGTTGCCAGCAGCCGCATTACTGCATTGATACAGAAGAGAACTTTTTTTTTTTGTGGTGCACATGCTACAGGCTTGCCAGCTCTAAAACAAGGATACAAGATTCTTCTTGCCCTGCAAAGGGGCACCACTTAGAGGCAGGTATTTTTCACAACACCATACCTCTAAATGTGGAAATGAGACAGCACTGCCAAAAAAAGCTGTAGCTTCACAGCAAACCCAGCACCTCTCCCAGTATAGCATGTATTACAGTAGTGTATCTGTTAGATATAGAGATCAACTGTCCATTTTGCTCTAATGAAGATATGATACAAGGACATGTTCTCAGGATCACTACACGAATGCTGACAATATTGCCACAGTTTCAACAGCACCTGAACCACCCCCTTTTCTCTTTTTATCTATTGATTCTCTGAACCAGGAGAGACTGGATTTTCTACAGGACCTATAACACAGTCCTGTAAAGTGGCACTGTACAATACATGGGTATTTCCTCGTCTCTCTTCTCAGCAGCAATATTTTGAAACTATGGAGAGTATCACCATAGCAGTTCAGCTCAGGTAGCAGAAAATCCAAAGTGTCTTCTAATCCCCTATTCTGTCTACTACTTCCAAATCCAAACCAACAATCTACTAAAAAGAGCTTTTCTCTTCTCTTCTCTTCACTGAAGACCACAATCTTGACAGATCTAAATTTGGTGGTTTTTTTCCTATACTCTTCTCCTCAGCAAGGCCTATAAAAAGTCATCAGAGTGCCTCTATGTCTGGAAGTGTGTATCACTACATGAGATCTGCAGGAAACAATACCTACTAGATACTCCTGACACAGCAGTGTTTCATTACACTCACATATATCAATGCTGCCAGATCAGATATAATAACTAACGAACAGCTGTTGCTGCGATCAATTTTTCTGACAAGCTCCTTCCTAAGCGTAGTCAGCAGATTCCTAAGGGCAGAACCTAAACTCAAAGGGCACTGTACACTTCCTTCTGCTATCTGGTCTTTAAGGAATAAAAATTTTCTTAAACTTGAAAAAATCTGCCGATATTCATGAAAGAAGGCATGGTATATGAAAAGACTCCTCAACAACGATATCCTTAAAGAAAGCATAAAATCCAGCTTCACCCTCTTAAAACTATACTGACTTTATAATTTTAAAGAAATTGTGTCCCCAAAGCAACCAGAGAAAATACTGAGTACGGTTAAGAAATTAATCTATTCTACAATAAAAACAGTTTCCAATGGCTTTAGAAATAACTTTTAACTGTAGGAAAAAAAAGTAGTTCTATTGTACCATTAATTGGCTACATAACTATTCTTACCTCGATTGAACAGGAAATCTCCCAAACTAGAGTCCAGCTCCCCAGAGGATGAATGAGATCATGGAGATCCATTCTTTTCAGGCTTCAATATTGAGCCTCACTAATGTAAGAATCAAGCATTTCCAATCAGTGGAACGAGTAGAGGACAAGAAACATCATATTTCTTTACTTACAGTACTTTTTCCTGTCTAATCCAAGCACAGCTATAATTTCAGGCTATTTTTGCAGAAACACCACTGAGAACACAAAGGCTGAGTAATAGAGATACAGAAACTTTAGCAAACTTCAGGCATCGTTACACAGGCAAACTAATGAAATGGTGAGGCAGAGACTTAACAGCACACTTGTATAAACTCCCAATATAGTTTATTTTTTGTGGATTAAGTAGGAAACCTTCCTCAAAACGAAGTAAGCTATCTCAAAGAAACACATTTTTAACCTGCAGAGAAATTACTCCTACTGGGAATTTATACAAAACTACTAATGAGCAGTAAAGGTACACTGCAATTTACAGTTTATTAATTACTTCAGACAAACAAGCCCACAGGTATTAGCCACAGCCATCACACCATCTACCTCAGGTAGCCTTCTACCAATAAACCAGAATCAGCAACCTTAAATTATATAAATAATAAACGTATTTTCCTTTCTATCATTCTCACTTGGAACAACTCCTCCGAAGATTTCTCTTGCTTCATTTTATGAGGAAACTGCAAGCAGCAAAGCACAAAGATATATAATAATTCACCGATGCAGTTCAAACAGGCTACATAAATAAAACAGACCTTCACCACTGAGGGCTGATCTTTTTTCAAACGCACAATTTCAGCAACATTACATTTCTAAAGAGAAAAAGTGACATGTCCTCAGATATTCTTTCTTTGCAGTGTCTATAAGTATCATTCACAGAAGAAACTTTCATTTTTAGCAAAGAGTTTATACACTTCACATATTCTTATCACTACTGACACATTCACCCAAACTCCCTATTACCGAAATTAGCCTCATGTTGCTCATTACACAAGAATAATCGGGGTTACGTGCTACTGGAAATAACGTGTTTAGATGACAACAATGTGTGTATACATTTGTCTTAATTTAGTAACAGGATGTTATTACAAAGAAAAAAAACAATCAGGTGAAGGTACAAAAGTTAAGAAAAATTTATTACTGTTAATTAATGTTGAAGGTAGAATTATGCTTCTTTCAATTTGACCCATTAAAGAGGCTTTAATATAGATTTACACAGTAAAGTGAAGATTTTCAAGTGCAGATAATGAGGCAAGCTAGTACTATTTTAACCCCTCTGGAGTATAATCAGTTGATAAGGTTTTGAAATGTTACAAGGTCTAGGACAAGAAGATTAGCTTTAGTTCCTCCAGATTAAAATTGAAACCTAATTAATTAACAATGTAATAGAAGACAGAAAAGGTTTACTGCTACTTCTACAAGTCTTTAATTGCATGTTCTAAGGAAAATAGGTAAAGATATTTTAACCGTGGCATGAATGGCAGAAGACCGAGCATCTTGTTCTGACAGTATCCTCTAAACCAGCTGCTTAAATTAAAAAAAAGTGTTCTCCAAAAAAACCCTCACCTTATTTACAAAAAAAAAAAAAAAAAAAAAAGGACCTATGTGACACATGCACAAATACTATCAATTAAATATGTAAGGTGTGAAACTTTTCCAAAGAATGAGGAGAATGAAAAGCATTGCCTGCAGTGGTCAGCCTTCAGAAGAACAATTAAATTCTAGGATAGTGAGTTATGCACTTAGAGGCAGCAGTTAGAAATTATTTTCCTTGAAACACACAGAGAAGTTAAGTATACATGACAAGGATACATAACTACTGAGAAAAGAGTTTTGAGCCACTATGAATGTGTCAGACAAAGCACAGATGTGATTATAAAGACCAAAAGTTACCAATCAACCAATTAGGAAAAAAAAAAAAAAGGAACATTACGAAAAAATACAAATAAAACCCCTAACACAATGGTTTTTTACTGAATATATGTGCAATAATAGATTAAAAAAAAGAAACTTAGGGGCTTTAATAAATACTATATTCATCTGAAACTTTGAATGGCACATTTTGAAATGTTTCACATTATATCAGTTTTTTAATACAATATGCATTTATGTGATAAACTCAAGGCAAGAAAAAATATTCTTAGGCATTTACCTAAAACTGGATACTACAGATTCACAGATTGCATTTCCTTGGAAGGGACCCTCAAAGGTCATCTTGTGCAATCCACCATGGTAATTTAGGAAGGGTGCACAAGAGACTTAAGTCATACTAAAGCATGTGAGAGTTCAATACATATACTCTGTTAGAAAGAGATTACACAGCAGACGTTTTGCAAATCTGTGACTTATTCTGATTTTTACCTTTAAACCTGCAAATCCTATTCTCATTAATATTTCACAAAATCACAGAAACATCCAGGTTGGAAAAGACCCTCAGGATCACCAAGTCCAACCTATAACCCTACTCTACAAGATTCACCTTAAACCATATTCCCAAGCACCACATCCAAATGACCTTTAAACACATCCAGGGTGAGTAACTCAACCACCTCCCNAGTGGTCCCAACACTGATCCCTGAGGTACACCACTAGTGACTGGCTGATAATTGGATTTAACTCCATTGGCCACTCTCCTGTCCAGTCAGTGCTTTATCCAGGAGACAATGTGCTTGCCCAAGCCACGAGGAGCCAATTTGTCTACAAGAATTTTGTAGGGTACAGTATCAAAGGCTTTTTGAAAGTCTAGGTATACAACATTGACAGCATTTCCCTCATCCAGTAGCCAGGTGATCTTCTCATAGAAGTAGATCAGGTTGGTCAGGCAGGACCTGGCCCTCATAAACCCATGCTGACTTGGCCTGATTCCCTGGATGTTAACTATATGACATATGATGGCATGTGAGATGACCTGCTCCATCACCTTCCCTGGTACCAAGGTCTATAGTTTCCCGGATCTTCCTTTCTGCCTTTCTTGTAGATGTGTCACATTCGCTACCCTCCAGTCCACTGGCATCTCCCCAGTTAGCCAGGACTTCTGGTAAGTAATGGAAGGTGGTTTGGCAAGCACGTCTGCTAACTCCCTCAGCACCCTTAGGTGCAGCCCATCTGGCCCCACAGACCTGCGTACGTCTAAGTGGTGCAGCAGGTCAGTGACTACTTCCTCATTTATTGTGAAGTCCGTGATTCAATTCCCCTCCCTGACTCCTACTTCACAAGGCTGGGTGCCCAGGGCACTGCTGGATCCAGTATTAAAGACTGAGCCTTTGAGCATCTCAGCCTTCTCCTCATCCTTAGTCATTAGGTTTCCCTCTGCATTCAACAGGGGATGGAGATTTTCTCTAGTGCTCTTCTTGCTGTTAATGAATTTATAGAAATACTTTTATTATCTCTAACAGCTGTAGCTAGGTTAAGCTCTAGCTGTGCTTTGGCACTCCTAATTTTCTCTCTACATAGTTTTGTTACATCTTTGTAGTCCTCACAAGAGACCTGTCCCCTCTTCCAAAGGCCATAGACTCTCCTTTTGTTCTTGAGGTCCAGCCAAAGGTGCCTATTTAGCCAGGTTGGATGCCTTCCCCGTTGACTTGTCTTTTGGCACACAGGCACAATCTGCTCCTGGGCCTTTAAGACTTCCCCCTTGAAGTGAGTTTAACCTTCCTGGACTCCTAAATTCTTCAGGATAGCTTCCCAAGGGACTTTGTCCATCAGCCTCCTGAACAGGCCAAAGTTTGCCCTCCAGAAGTCCAAGGTGGCAGTCTTGTCAATGCCTCTCCTTGTTTCCCCAAGGATAGAGAACTCAATCATCTCATGATCACTGAGCCCCAGACATTTTCCAACCTTTACTTCCCCCACTAGTTCTTCTGTGTTCACAAGAAGAAATTTGAACACTTCTTTCCTATTCAGATTGTACAAAAGTAATTAAAGACCATATTATTTTCCGGACATAAGTTTCTAATTTTCAGTAACATCCATTAAAATGGAAATCCTTCAAACAGTTGAAATATCTTACTGCAGATAAAGCTAACTTAGCTATCAGTATTAAATAAGTACATGCACCTCACCTAGAGCATGGAGAACATGCCTTCTTATATACAGTAATTTAAAAAGAGCTCTTCGGCATGTCAGGACAAAGCGTAAGCTGAATACAAGAGAAGAATGATTACCTCATATTCTCCTTCTTGGACTTAGTTGGTGGTTCTGACAGCAGTATCATACAAGTGTAGAATTATGAGATAAGTCATTTATTTACCTTCTTTCCCTGACTCAGCATGGATTCATACAATTAACTGTTTGGTAGCTACTCAAAAATTCCTAGCAAATAAATAGTCCATGACAAATAATATTGCTGCAACTGGTATTGTTTGCATGATTCATGAAGGGGAAGGGAAAATGAACAGAAGAGACAACTGGATAATCTCATCTTCCTAGGAGTAACAGATTGTTAGACTGCAATGAACAGCCTTGAAGCCTCAGTGTCTATCCTTTAAAGAAAGGAATGTTCACTACCATTAGAATCAAAACTCATTTTCATATGAAACCTATTTACATGATAGTTACAAGAATAGCATCTTTTCTTCTGATATGAACAATAAACAAATCCAGAAAAAACAAACTAGATAAGAATGCTCCCTTAACACATTGTTCTTCATGCCAGCTCCAGTCTTTGATTACAAAACCATTCTGAAAATTCAGAAATTATCCCCTCGTTGTTTTAATTCTATACCATAATGCATGGATCATGGGGGAAAAGCAAGAAAAGACAAAGATGTGCCCACGTCTGCACAGCTTCCAATGTCCTCATCACTGAGACATGGCGGGATGGTTCTCATGACTGGAGCTTAAGAATGGATGGTTACAAGCTCTTCAGGAAAGACAGGCAAGGGAGAAGACAGGGGATACAGACAGGGAGGAGGCCTTGCTCTCCACCTGGCAAGGAATGAAGGACTGACAGAGAGCTTATGGGAGAGGGTTAAAGGGAAATCAAAGAAGAGATAGTGAGGGTCTGCTACAGGCCATCTGACTAGGAAGACCAAGCAGATGAGGCCCTCTACAAACAGACAGGAGCAGTCTCATGTTCACAAGCCCTCATCCTTATGAGAGAGTTCAACCTCCTTGACATCTGTTGGAGGAACAACATAGCAGCAACATACGACGTTCCTGGAATGCACTGATGATAGCTTCCTCTTTCAAGTGGTAAAGAAATCCACAAGAAAAGGTGCAATGCTGGACCTTGTCCTCACCAACAAGGCAGGGCTGGTGAGTGATGTGAAACTCAAGGGCAGCCTTGGCTGCAGCAACCATGAAATGGTAGTTTAAGATCCTCAGAACATCAAAGAGGGTGCATAGCAAGCTCACTCATCCAGAATTCAATAGAGGAGACCTGATCCTTTTCAGGGATCTGCTTGGGAGGGTGTCATGGGATAAAGCACTGGAGGGGAGAGGGGCCCAAGAAAGCCGGTTAGTATTCAGAGACCATCTCCTCCAAGCCCAGAACCAGTGCATCCCAAGAAAGAAGGC
>WBNM01009048.1:19908-33299 GCA_013399055.1 Ramphastos sulfuratus | reverse complement strand
TATGATTCTATGATTCTCATTTGTGAGCTGTGAAACTACCAGGTTTTATTAATTCTTAGAACTTTACCAACAGAAGATGAGAAAAAGGATGAATGGAAGACTAATTTTTATTTCTGATGTAGAAATTAATGTTCATCAACTGACTTTCTCTAATGACCCATTGAGATAGTAAGAAAATTAAAGCATCTAATTCTCTCTGCAGATCTTTTCTATTTCTATGCCGCTGTAAGAAAGAAGCATTGCACATCTCTTTCTTTTTTTTTTTAGTTTCCTGGCTGGTTTACTCTCATTTTCCAGTGGTTTTATGTTCTCTTAAACACAGGCATGCAGACAATTGAGTTCTGTTGTTTCTACTGTGAGTGTGTGCTGCTATTGGAATATTCTAATAAGAGAAATGAGATTATTGGTTATAAAAGTATAACAATGATAAAGTCAATCCTTGGTTTGCTGAAAGGGATAAAAAGCCAAAGTATAAACAATTTGTTCCTCTTTTGCCTGTTTCATTCCTGAGTATTGGACCTCTTCTGTCTAATCTCTTCCACTAACCCCAGCTAACATTTCCAGATAATAAAGTAAGCTTTGCTGGTTGTTTTGTTTCTGTCTGAGAGAGAAGGTGGCTTTGAGTCCCCTCTGGGCAGTTTCCTTGTTCAAGAGGGAAATTTGGATTTCTGTATGATTTCTAACTTGTATATAATTGTAAACACTTGTAAGTATATTGTGTATCTATGCTTGTAAATTTAGCTTTGCTGTAAATATACCTTCATCTTATTTCCAAGCCCTCTGAGCTGGTCTGGTAAATTTCAACAGTGGGAGGGAAGTTCCTCAACCCACTACAGAGTGCAAAACCAGAAATCCTCACTGAAGTTAGTTACTTGATGCAAACCAAGAAACAGAACATATGCAATTTAAAGATCCAAGATACAGGATGCTACAGAACCGCAGTAAAGCAAAGTGTATGGTAATTGTGAAAAAACTCTTTTGCTTCATAACACTGCTGGATGCCATCACAGAATGGCTTAGGTTGGAAGGGACCATAGAGATCACCTCTACCAACCTTTCTGCCATGGGCAGGGATACTTCACAATGAGCATCTACAATCTCCCTGGGCAACCTGTGCCAGCGTTTCACCACCCTCACTCTAAAGAACTTCTTCCTAACACCTAATCTAAATCTCCCCTCTGCCAGTTTAAACCCATTACTCCTCATGCTGTCATTACAAGACCTTGTAAATGGTCCCTCCCTAGCCCTCCTGTAGGCCTCCTTCAGATACTGGAAGGCTACTCCTCGAAGCCTTCTCTTCTCCAGGCTGAAGAGCCCCAAATCTCACAGCTCGTCCTCATAGCAGAGCTGCTCCAGCCCTCTGAGCATCTTCAAGGCCTCCTCTGGACTCACTCCAACAGTTCACAGCAGGTCAGTAAATAGTACTAATACTGAAAGCTGGCACCCAGTAGGTGGGACAGTAATGAAGAGCTATATAAAACTTGAAATATTTTACAGTCTTGGGGACTTTTTTTGGTTCGTATGAATTCTTATCCACTTACACTCTTTAATACTTTCTGATTTTAACAGATGCATACAAATTAAGAGCTGTCTTCAAATCTTTAGCTCTCCAGTTAAAACAGCCAATATAAAGTCAGATTTGAAACCTTCCAAAATTTGATCAGAACTCTAAAATGACATCATGCCACATCTATTCATAGAATCATAGAATTAGTCAGGATCATCTAGTTCCAACCTCCCTGCCATGGGCAGGGTGACTATGCACTAGGTCAGGCTGGCTAGAGCCTCATCCAGCCTGGCCTTAAACATCTCCAGGGATGAGGCTTCCATCACCTCCCTGGGCAACCCATTCCAGGGTCTCACCACCCTCATGGTGAAGAGCTTCTTCCTAATATTGAGTCTGAATCTACCCATTTAATTTGCTCCATTCCCCCCAGTCCTATCACTATCTGACATCCTAAATAGTCCTTCCCCAGCTTTCTTGTAGGCCCCCTTAAGATACTGAAAGGCCACAATAAGGTCACCTCGGAGCCTTCTCCTCTCCCAACTGAACATTCCCAACTCCCTCAGTCTTTCCTCATAGGAGAGGTGCTCCAGCCCTCTGATCATCCTCGTGGCCTCTCTCTGAACATGTTCTGTCACATCCACATCCCTCTTGTAATAGAGGTTCCAGAACTGGACGCAGTACTCCAGGTGAGGAGTTATGCCCATTTAAAATAATAGAAATTCCTCCTTGCTGCAGTCTTACTTTAACTTGCATAAAAGTAACAGACATCATCACATCTTTCTCATTAGCAATTCTATATAATATTTCTCCAGCCACTGCAATGTAAAGCACCTGGTTGCCTGAAGTAAGGTCAGGAACACTGAAAAGATGAACAAATAGGTTCTGTGGGGTTTGTTGGGGGTGTGTGTATGCCTTTTTTTTTTTTTTCTTTTAATAATACATATATATTAGATGGTGAAAATATTGGTGCTTTGTGGTTTTGTTTGTTTGTTTGTTTGTTTGTTTTCCTCCGTTGCAAAGAGACTTCCAGAATTAACTTGGAGATTTGCTATATACCTGAATAAGGATTGTCTAAATTATTGCCATAACTTGAAAGATGATTCCAAGCATAAACATCAAAACCAATTACAGGTTAAAGATCTAAGAAAGAACTGCTAGCTGAAAACTTACCTCATCAATAATTCACAATAGTTCTGGGGATTGTAATCTATTGATTGCTGATGCTTTGTCTAGAACTGTGTTGCCGGATGGGTTTGATTGCTCTGCTGTGCCACAAGGTGTCATTCTTTTACCAGTATCAGCTTTTAAAATCCGTACTACAGGAAAATACAAAAAAAAAATTCCTTGGCCTGGTGTTTCAAGAGTTTGGAAACATATACAGATAATTACCTACCTGGGTTTTTGTTTGTTTGTTTGCTTTTTTTTTTTTTCTTTTTTGGCTCCTTGAGGAATATAGAAAATGGCAACCTGTCAAAAACTAAATCAGAAAGATCTTGACACCTACTGATGTACCAGCAAGCCTTCAAGATCTTTATGCTTGCTTTGGTTTTTCCTTCCTTGTGCTAAGGCACTTTGTGTGGCCCTTTTGATTCTTTTACCTCTATATGTGGTAAGGAGCTCTATTTTAATTCTATTTCCCCAGCTTGGAGGATGACACATGGCATTTTGACAAACCCAGGTTTGTGTACCCTCCAAAATGAGGGTCAGGTTCACAAGCACCACTTCCCCTCAGCCTGGCTGCTTGCCCTGGCAGAGGAGGGCACTGCCCCACTGCTCGCTGTGTAGCTGAGTTGGTTTTAGTAACGCTGCACTTTGTAGGACACTGAGCCTGTTACACAAGTATCAGGTAGGATGCTAGAAAGAAAAAAATTCTACTGTTAAGCATATACAGGAAACAAACAGACTTAAGCTTTAGTGCTGTAATATTTTTTTCATAGAATCACAGAATGGTCTGTGTTGGAAGGGACCTCCAAAGGTCATCTAATCCAACTGCCTCTGCAGTATTTTGCAAATGGATCAGCCAAGTAAAAACCCAAGAATATTTATCTATTCAGGAGGCCTTCCAGATAAATTCCTAGTTGGCAAAATAGGGGTAAATTTCTCAGAGTAAGCCTGGAGGGGATATCCATCACTTCTACAGGGCTAGTCTGCAGCTATCCTGGGAGCTGGCTGCATGACTGGGATTTGCTCTCTGTCCTGAATAGGAACCACAAAGGCAGCTGCTCAGCCATTGTGCTCAGGGCAGGCAGAAACACTGTATCAAATAGAGTTCATTGTACAGAAACCTTCAGAAAACCTAGAGGATGAAAGAGAGAGGGAAAAGGAGTGAGAAAGATCAGTTGGCTCACAGATGCAGCAGGAGAGACCTGGCATTTATTTGCAAGGCTAGAAGTTGTTCCGGGAAAAAAAGATGCAGCAGGGGAGTTGTAAGGGAATATTGTGCAGTGGACGAGGAGGTATCACTTGGGATTTTCTGCCTAGGGACTTACAACCTTGGAGAGGGCATCTGAGTTTCCTAACATGAGATGGTTGAATAGGAAACTTTGATGTGTTAATAGGAACTGTTGGTATATGACACAGACATTCACTGTTCAGATCAAAGCTGATGAGCTGTGAGTTATGAAGGGCAGATACAACCATCTATATCTAAATCATCTATATCAGTATCTCTATCTCTATATCTACATCTATATCTTTATCATCTCTATCATCTCTATCATCTATATATACATTTATATCTATATATACATTTATATCTATATCTCTATATCTACATCTACATATTTATATCTACTTCCACATCTATATATCTGTATCATCTGTATCTATAGGTGTATGTAGATTGTTTTGTGTTCTCTTAAACACAGACATGCAGGCATGCATATATAGATGTGTATCTATAGATTATAAAGCTAGCAGTCTATTGGTGTAATAAAAACAAACAAACCACAAACCAAACCCATTCCAAAACAAACAACAAAAAAACCCCAAACCCACAACCCACCCCAAACCCAAGCCAACCAACCAAAAATGATAACCACAAAATTCCCCAAACAATAACCACACAACGCCCCCAGATACCCTAGACATTAAATTTCATCACTGTCAACTGAAAACCATGTTAAAGTTGGGGAGTAGACCCTTCAATTTGTAATCTGTCTTGAAAATTTCAGTGGACTTTCCAAAATTTCCAAACAATTGGAAATGGTTTCTTCATCCCAGGATTACTGACATGTAAAAAGCTTGCTGGAAACTGCTGCCTAAATCATTGCTTATTCTTTACATAAATAGCAGCACTTTCTGAAGTGCATTCAAGTATAGAAAGAGGGAATTTATCCATAAGAGTTTGTTGGACTCTGGAAAGACAGCCTATGTACTCAATATCAGTCAGATTGCCATAGGGAGAGGAAAATATGACTCTCTTGCCTCAACTTTTCTTGTCAATGTTAGCACTGTGTAGTTAGAGATATGCTTTTCAAACAGCTGGAGGCCTAAACTTGTACTGAGGATAATTTCTGCAATTCAGTATTGATATTCAAAAAGCCAGTAGTAAAAAAAAGCACAGACATCCTTCTCTCTGGGACTCCTGCTTTACTTTTCTTACCAGTGAATGTACCAAACCTATTTTTTTTTCATCTTTTATTTCATACACACATCAAACCACACTTCTTTACATGATGTCTCTTACCAGTTTTTTTGGTCTCTGATTTTTGATTACGTGGAGTACTGTGTGCAGTTCTGGAGCCCCCAACACAAGAAGGACATGGAACTGTTGGAGTGAGTCCAGAGGAGGCCATGAAGATGTTCAGAGGGCTGGAGCAGCTCTGCTATGAGGACAGGCTATGAGAGTTGGGGCTCTGCAGCCTGGAGAAGAGAAGGCTTTGAGGAGACCTTGGCGTAGCCTTCCAGTATCTGAAGGGGGCCTACAGGAGGGCTGGGGAGGGACTATTTACAAGGTCTTGTAATGACAGGACAAGGAGCAATGGGTTTAAACTGGCAGAGGGGAGATTTAGATTAGATGTTAGGAAGAAGTTCTTTAGAGTGAGGGTGGTGAGACACTGGCACAGGTTGCCCAGGGAGGTTGTGGCTGCTGCCTCCCCAGAGGTGTTCAAGACCAGGTTGGATGAGGCTTTGAGCGACCTGTACTAGTGGGAGGTGTCCCTGCCTATGGTGGGGGAGTTGGAACTGGACGATCTGTGAGGTCCTGTGATGGTTTGGGAGTTCCCTGCCCCCCCACACTTTGTAAAATCACCCAGACTAGACTCAGCCAGTTGGAAGTTAAGGACTGAAGCTCTATTTACAGCTTAGCACAATATACAAGCAGATATATACACTATATACAGGAATATTTACAGAAAATATACAAGTTAAAGGTAATACAGAAACACAATACCCCTCCCAGAAATCAGAGTCCCCAGGAGGGGCTCCCAACCACCTTTCCACCTTCTTTCCACCCCTCTACCTTATCCCAGGGTCTGCCTTACACGCAAGGTGAGTTTGGAGGATCAGCCCGAGGGGTAGAAGTAGAGTGGTTAATTAGATTATTCAGCAGCGAGGACCCACTCCCTCCCAAAGAGAGACTGAGAGACACTGTCTTATCTATGTTTGTATTCTTATACATCTCAGCAAGCCTATGAGTGAAGTAGACATCACCATTGTTTTCCTTTCACAGCCTGTAATATAATTTTCTCCATTAAAATATTCCAATTAGCCTCAAACCAGCACAGGTCCCTTCCAACATAAACCATTCTATGATTTCATACAAACAGCAAACCACACTCCTTTACACCATGTCTCTTACCATTTTTGTTGTCTTTGAGTTCATACACACAACAAACCACACTTCTTTACACAATGTCTCTTAGCAGGAGCTTCTGCAAGTGTCATCAGACAGTGTTTGGTTGCAGCAGTGGCATACTTTGTGGTATCCATTGCACTATGTGGTGATGTCTCACCTGGCCCTGCTTTCAGCTCATGTGGGTTCACATCTTCTCAGGCAGGTTTCCATGCATTTAGCTATCTCAGCCTGCTTTTATTTCTGCTTCTGTTTCACTAGCCAATACATGTATGCTTAGAAGGATTTTAACTGAAAATCAGTCATCACAAAGCCAGCGTTCACAGTAGCAACACTGAACTCTCATACTGGCAGACAAAGTATTCCTCTCTGGGAAGAAGGGTAACACACGATTTTGATGAGCTGTTTAAAATCTTTCCACAGGCTGTCAAGGGTGCCTATTACCTTTACTAATGATCCCTCAAATGTCACTGTGTTAATGACCTCTTTTCAGCTCAAACTGTAAGCCGCGGCCGTCTTTTCCCCTTGAGACAGATAGGTTGCTTTGTGTATAAACTGCACTTCAAATTAAATGGAAAATAATAAATGACAATAACACTTCTGATGGGAACTGCCTTCCACAGAAGGGCTCAAAATGTCATGTAATAGTTACAAAGATAATGTGTCACCTGTAGCAAAAAATCCCCACCGAACCAGGAGCTCTTAACGTGCATTTTATTTGTTCAGCTTAGAAAGAGGTGAGACTTCAGCCTTCTCCTTTGCCTCCTCCTGTGGCAGTGCAGATGCAGCAACGCTGGCTCTGTCCACCATCTGCAGCTGGTGGGGATTTGTGGGGTGAGACTTCAGAGAGCTGCAGAGTCACACCCTTCCCAGTGACACCATCTGCTGCTGGCTGGAGGTCGCGGCATGGCCTTTTTATCTCTGCAACCCTGGGGAGAACAGCCTAAGTGCCTGAGTGCTGCTTCAGCCTCACTTGAAATGTATCTTTAGCGTTCAGAGCAACAAGGAAGGGAAAAAAAAAAAAAAAGAAAGCTCATATTCCTTTCAGGGCTTGACAAACCTCATTTTATAAAGGCTCTCTGCATTTGCCAGATTTACAGTAGCTGATCAGGAGCTGTTTATGCAGGCACAGCTTGGTCCCTCAGTACCTTCCAGGCAGTGTGTTACCATGTACTGGGTTTGTAGAGCCTGCCTTTTTACACAGTGGGTATTCAGGAGATTCACTCAGTACAGTCAAACTGTCACACATCAAAGAAAGGGACAAAAAGGGAAAAAAAAAAAATCAAAGTATTATTTGTCTTTTCAGAGTTGTTCCAGGCTAAACAGTAACATACAATAACAGTGCTCAATGCACAGTCAGATCTTCCTCTTTATGTGTCCAAGTACAATCACTACTGACTGGAGTTAGGGCTGACATGATGACAGAAATATTGGGGGCAGAATCAGTCTACCCAGTTTCGGTGCTCCCTTCATCACATTGTGCCAAACATTAGAGGAGAGCTTTCTGGATGCTGATGGGGTGGGATCCTACTTAACTTCAACATGGGGAAAAGAAACTAAGATTTGAAAGGACTACCCTAACAATTAGGTTTTGCATTCACTAGGTTTAACCTGCCTTTTCAGCACCACCCAGCTTGTATTGATCCAGACTCACCAGCTGGACAGGTCAAGTGTATCATTTTAATCTGTGGAAAAGATAAAGTGAAAAAGAGATGAACCCTGAGAATAACTTGTCTCAGTATAAAAAGGCTGCTACTGAAGACTGAAAAAATAAGTGCCTAGTGACCAAACTATTTTCCACTCTTTCTCACTATCGTTGTTAGCACAAAAGAGATGCAAACCCTCATGTACTAACTGGGGAAGGCTGGGGAGGGACTATTTACAAGGTCTTATAATGACAGGATGAGGAGTAATGGGTGTAAACTGACAGAGGGGAGATTTAGACTAGATGTCAGGAGGAAGTTCTTTCCAGTGAGGGTGGTGAGACACTGGCACAGGTTGCCCAGGGAGGTTGTGGCTGCTCCCTCCCTGGAGGGGTTCAAGGCCAGGTTGGATGAGACCTTGAGTGACCTGTTCTAGTGGGAGGTGTCGCTGCCCAAGGCAGGGGCTTGGAACTGGATGATCTTTGAGGTCCCTTCCAACCTAAACCATTCTATGATTCTATGATTCTATGTGTTTTACACATTAATTCCTCTAAATTATTCTAATAAAAAAAAAAATCACACTATGGGAACATGAGAGCAATATTAACGAGTCAGAGAAAAGCAGCGTCTGTTTTCAGTTTTGCATGGTATTTTAGTGATGCATTTTGTAGAAAGTTAGGCACAAAATTAATTATTTTTCTTTTTTCCCCACCTGCTTGGAGCATTGTCATAAAAATTAAGTTAAAACAATCTATAAAATTAAGTTAAAACAATCTATAGTCCAGACAAACAGCAAAATGTTGTTTTAAGAAAAACAGGAATTTAATTTTAAGCCAGCTTTGGCTATCATTGTTTAGTTACATGGCAGTACCTTACCCTTTTATATTGTTTTTCTTGCTACTCTTTGTTATTTCATCACAGGAGCATTTGGAAGAATCTGTGACACTCTATGACACAGAACTACTGCATAGCATACAAGGAACAGGGCAAAAAATTTAAGATCCTTGTGGTCCTTCCTTCCCCAAAGACAACCTGTTCCTTGCAAAGGATGAGCTCAATATGTCAGCAAATTAGGTTAAATTTTGAGAAAGTGTGAAATAAAACAAATGGCATTTAAATGGAGCAGGTACATGGGCAGAAAGTAAAGTAGAACTAAATTTAGAAATACTTCAGTTAATTATAAGAAAATCCTAAATTTTCAATCAAGTAGGTCAAGCTTGAGAAAATAAACACATTTAGCATTGACACTTTGTTTTGAGCAGGAGCTGATTGCAATCTATTGAATTCGATGAGGGGAGAAAATGTTCCTCTTAATAAGCTGACAAATTGATTTTCAGAGAGTAGTTGCTATATTATAGGTTCAACAGAGCAAAATTCTTTTCTCCATGTAGTGTATTGCTTTTCTCCCCCGTTCAAAACACTTGCCATGGGAGAAGATTTTCGGGGTTATTCTGCTGGAAAGCAGCTCCGTGGAGAAAGACCTTGGAGTCCTGCTGGACAGCAAGTTCTGGATGGGCCAGCAATGTGCCCTTGTGGCCAAGAAAGCCAAAAGTATCCTGGAGTGCATCAGGAAAAGTGTGTCCAGTAGGTGTAGGGAGGTTCTTCTCCTCATCTACTCTGCCCTGGCGAGACCACACCTGGAGTACTGTGTCCACTTTTGGGCTCCTGAGTTTAAGAGAGACAGGGACCTGATGGAGAGAGTCCAGAAGAGAGCTACAAAAATGATTGGGGGACTTGAGCATCTCCCCTATGGAGGAAGACTGACAGCCCTGGCACTGTTTAGTCTGGAGAAGAGAAGACTGAGAGGAGATCTGATCAATATGTACAAATATCTGAGAGGTGGGTGTCAAGTGGATGGGGTCAATCTCTTTTTGTTGGTGCACAGCAATAAGACAAGGAGCAGTGGGTACAAACTGGAACACAGAAGGTTTCAGCTCAACATGAGGAGAAACTTCTTTAGAGTGAGGGTGTCAGAGCACTGGAACAGGTTGGCCTGAGAGGGTGTGGAGTCTCCTTCTCTGGAGACTTTCAAAACCTGCCTGAATGTGTTCTTGTGTAAAATACCCTAGGGGATCCTGTCTTGGCACAGGGGTTGGACTAGATGATCTCTGGAGGTCCCTTCCAACCTCTAAAGTTCTGTGATTCTCTGAAGACAATCAAATGTCCTCTGTAGTTTCTTGTTTCTGATCCACGGGCTGCTTCTGCATTCACTGGACTGAATGGTGTGAAGCATTATAGCAGAATGGTTTGGGTTTGGTTTGTTTCATTTTCTTTTTGGACTTTAAGGCATCTTTTCTTCCCAGTTATATGCATTATGAAGCAAAGGCAAACATTAACTTTTTCTGCTGCTGGTTCTGTTCAGAATGGTTGCAGGAGAAATGTGATACTGCAAGTTTATTATACTTGTTTATTTTGTTTTTGCTAAATGTGTCCTCCATCCTTTCTACACTTCTTTGTCCTCTGATGACAAACATTGATTACTGTTTACAGAGTTCCCCTTTGGCCAAGTCCTGGTTTAAAATCTGTTTCCTAACAGGGAGCAGGCTGGACTGAGCAATCCTCTCTTATGGCACTGAGTATCTTGTGCCACAAACCACATCTCTCTGTATTACCAGGACCTCGTCAACCAACAACCCAACTCCATAGAAACACTGCTAAAGGTCTGAGTGCAGGTGGGTGAAACCTTTTGCTTCTCACAGACTCTTATCTGGATTTTCATATCCTATATCACTAAGAGGGATCCTTGTTCTGATCCATGTCTCACAACCATATGAACTTGAGATTATTTTCTATGCATAATTTACTACAAAGAGCATGGTATTCCATTTTTAAAAATTCAAAAAGAGAAATTAAGCATTAGATGCCATTGTTGATCTTACAGCTGGCATCTGAGCTGTTGAGGAGCTCCTCTGCTACAAAGACAGGCTGAGGGAGCTGGGGTTGTTCAGTCTGGAGAAGAGAAGGCTCTGGGAAGACCTCATAGCAGCCCTCCAGGCCCCTGAAGGGGACAACAAGAAGGATGGAGAGGGACTGTGGTGATAGGATGAAGTGCAGTGTCTTGAAACTAGAGAAGAGCAAATTTAGATTGGATGTTAGGAATAAGTTCTTTGCTATGAGGGTGGTGGAACACTGGAACAGGTTGTCCAGGGATGTGGTCAGGGTCACATCCCTGGAGATATTCAAAGTGAGTCTCAACAGGGCTCTGGGCAACCTTATCTGGTTGAGGATGCTCCTGCTTACTGCAGAGGGTTGGACTAGATGACTTTTGGAGGTCCCTTCCAACCCATATTGGTTCTATTCTATGATTCTTACTGTCAGCTATTTTTGGAACAAGCTATGACTAAAACTATGTAACAAGAGACTTACATACTAGAATGTAAATCCTTATGTCCTATGACTCCAGAGACAGTATTTTATATCAGAATAGCTGATGATGCAAACCAGGTTTCACTACTGCTGAGACCTTGTTCTCTGATCTTTCTTTCATCCATTTGGGAAAAAAAAAAAACAAAACCAACAACCTATAATTTCCTTCTAAATGTCTCTCCCTAAAGCTTTTAAGAGATAAACATTTCCCCTCTTCCTCTATTCAAATGTAAACTTGAACCCATAAAGCTTTATTAAAAGAGTGTAAATCTTTCCTCTCCAGAAGTTATCTGCCATGTTTCTTCTTATCCTTTGGATGACTGCAGTAATTTTCACACTGTGCTGTCGGGAGTATAATGTTAAGTGCTTCATTAATGATGATTTGTGCCATTGAAAAGTTTAAAATGGACAGATCCTGGCAAGGGCCTGACATTAGTTATTTTTGTTCTTTGTATTAAACTCTGAGAAGAGCATTTTAAGAGCGGTTTTGCTTCTGCTCGGGGATGCTATAAGCAGTATTTCACATGCCATTGCCTCAGAGACAGTATTAATCAGGAGAATAATAATGCCTGCACACATAGCAAATAAATATTTGCATTTCTTTGTAATAATAGGGATACATTTCACTGTGTGAAAGGAAGGAAAGTAGAGAGATGCTTGTCGGCATTTTGAAATGATGATGATTGCTGAGATCTGCTGCTTGAAGGCTTAAGGAATAATAGTGGGACCTCGAGGACCCAGGTCCTGCAGAGCATGGTACAGCAGCACAACAGAAAGAAGACATAACTGGAAGATGTGGAGTCCCCTAAAGGACAGGTTAGGCCTCCTTGGGGTACCTCACTTCAAAAGAAAACCAGGGAATCACACTTTACCCTGGTGTGCTGGTTTGGGGCTAATTGGAATATTTTAACGAGAGAAATTAGATCATTGGTTGTGAAAAGAAAATGATGATGTCTGTATCATTCATTAGTTTGCTGAGAGGGATAAAAAGTCAAAATATATGTGTATATATGCTTGTAAATTTTGCCATGCTGTAAATATAGCTTCATCTTACTTCCAAGCGGTCTGAGTTAGTCTGGGAATTACAAATAGTGAGGGGAGAAAGTTCCTAATCCACCACACTTGGAGGTGGGGAGGAATAGGGAGAAGCAGGAGGTAAGAGGAGATGGCTCCATGCTCTCATGTGCTGATGGATTTAGCTCCAGACCTGGCTTCTAGCTTGGGATCTGGTCCTGAATTTGGGAGGCTATGGATTCTTACTTGTCTAGAAAGTCAACCAGGAGGCAGAACTCCTGTTAAAATAAATTGCAGCATGACCTCATGTACAAAACCTGAAAGACTTAATTTTTAACATTTCGTAGTCTAACTGAATATGAATTTCTCCTTTCCTTTTTTTTTTCCCCCTTTATTTTTTCTTCTTCACCACAGGGTAATATAAGAAGAAACAGAGGTTTATTTGCTAAACAAAATTCTTTGAACTAAGACCAACACAAGGTGGTATAAAATACCTCAAGGTGGTATAAAATACCTCAAGGTGGTATAAAATATCTACATTTTTGTTGTGGAACCACAATTTTTGCAGGATGGTGTAAAAACATGATATTAATTGGAACGAAATCCAGAAGAAATAAATTTTTAAAAATATTTAATATATAAATAGGTATTTTACTGGGTTTTACATTTCACACTACCTTATTTAAACATCAGACATAGGAAATGTCAAGCAGTAAGTCATTTTATTTGTGTGTTTTACTTCACTCTAACTGAATTTCCCCAGACAGACTGGGGTTTAAGTATGTACATTAGTAAACTGCACAGGATAACTACTGAAGATTTCAGGCTCCTGTCTGTGAACTTCAAGATGATTTCTAGAAACTGAGAATAAGAGTAATTTTTCACAGTGAGGAAAGCAAAGGTTTAAAGTGCAGTGTAACAAAAATCAGTTTTAGAAGAGGAATCACAGAATGTTAGAGGTTTGAAGGGACCTCCAGAGATCAAGTCCAATCCCTCTGCCAAAGCAGGATCCCCTAGGGTAGTTTGCACAGGAATGTGTCCAGGCAGGTTTTGCAAGTCTCCAGAG
>WBNM01009048.1:8032-19189 GCA_013399055.1 Ramphastos sulfuratus | reverse complement strand
AGCCACTCCAACCCCAGCCTGTAGCTCTGCATGGGGTTGTTGTGGCCAAAGTGCAGCACCCAGCACTTGGATTTGTTGAAAGCCATCCCATTGGACTCTGCCCATCTGTCCAGGCGCTCGAGGTCCCGCTGCAGAGCCCTTCTGCCCTCCAACCCACCAACATCTGCCCCCAGCTTGGTGTCATCTGCAAACTTGCTGATGACTGACTCAATGCCCTTGTCCAGATCATCAATGAAGATGTTAAAGAGGATGGGGCCCAGTACTGATCCCTGGGGGACACCGCTAGTGACAGGCCTCCAGCTCTCACCACCACTCTCTGGGCTCGGCCCTCCAGCCAGTTCCTAACCCAGCACAGAGTGTTGCCATCCATGCCACGAGCTGACAGTACTGGTGCCTGTTGTTATTTATCCCCAGATGCAGGACTCTGCAGTATTAAATAACTTTGCAGGAAAAGAAAGATCAAACATAGTATTCAAAATCTCTGAACAAAATAGCCTAGAGAAATCAAATTGTTGATAAAGACTCTTTCAGCTCCTTTCTGATTAGTGTTTCTTGGAACTTTGAAGAGACCGGATTGCCTGTGCAATGTAAAATATCACTAGAAAAAACATCTATTTAATCAGCATGAATTGAAATATATGAATCTTTGCCTGGTACAACTCAGCTGCAATAATTTTCCAGTACACATCTGCAGCAGGCGGATAGGAGCCTCATTTGCTCCATGGTTCACAGGTCAGTCATTAATTCGTTTCCCGGNGAAGAATGAGTGATATAGGTTACTGATTTTTTTTTTCTTTCTTCTCACAGCTAAGGATTTAATTTCTCTCAGTAAAATATTCCAATTAGCCTTAAACCAGCACGCCAGTACTGGAAAATCCAGCAGTCCGTATTCAGAGTGAATCCTTGTATTTCATCCTATATGAAGTATGAAATATAGAGTGAAATCCTATGGAAATTATAATTATTACAATAGAAATAATAACACAAAACTACAAGTAAGGGCTCCTCACCAATTTCCATGGCCAGACTGCCATTTGTTTCTGTATGACTGAGAAAAACAATCCAAAACACAAATGGATTTGTGACAGAGGATTTATTTAGTATAAATTTTATTTAATTTCCCACTTACTAAAAAGAAAAAAATAGTTAGAAAAACAGAGTGAAGAAAGAGGTACTTGCCACAGAGGAAGTGACTTGGGAGAAGAGGATTCTGCAGGAGGGAAGAGGAAGGATGAAAGTCTATTTGGAAGAGCATACCAGCATAAGTGCCTGTGACAGAGGATAGAAACTGGGATTCCTCACAGCTATCACACTTCTCCTGAGAGGAAATAGCTTCAGTTCTCACTGTCTTTGCAGAATGCAGTGACCTTGACTTGTTGATAGACTGCGGGATGATTTGACAGACAGTAAAAGAAGCAGAGGTTTTTGTTGCCAGCGGACAGGCCCACCTCAGGAGTTGCTCAGGTGATGCTATTCCCAAGAAATCCAATTAATCTGCAATATTTGACGTTTCTATCCAGGACCATGATGACCTCATGTCAGCAGCAATTTGCTGGCAGTGTTAACAATGGCAGAACCAATACTCAGAAACTCCCAAAGCCTTTAAAGCAACACAGATGTCATCTGTCTGCACCCTGTTAGGAGTATAAGCCATTAATAAGCTCAATGATCAGTTAAAAAAACCCCAAGAGTTGTACAAAGTCTATATGCCTTTATTTTCCTTTTGACTAACTGCCTTGTGGGTGCATTTTCCCCTCCCATTTTCTCCACCTAGGAGTAGCAGTTTAGGAGTCTCATTTCCATTACAGATGCTGTTGGTGCATAAAAGGAGAATGCCTGTGGAGAAAGCTCTGGATTAGATGTGCTCCCCGTGGAGTGCTTAAAAGCTATTTGTGATAAAACATGCTATTTGAGTTATTTTTCCTTTGGAAAAATATCTTATGCAGAGCCACATTGCAGTTTGGTCACAGTGTACGAAATCTGTGTCATTCAGTACTGGAAATACTGAGAAAAGTGAGATCAGTGCTTGGGTAAAGGACCAAGTATGTGATCCCCTCTGTAAACTGCACAATGTGAAATTTTAAAAATCAATAAATCACTCTCCTGACATGTATCTATAGGTAAATCAAAATATTTTGTCAATGGGTACTGCAACCAGCAACAGAACGAGAGGACACAGTCTCAAGTTGTGCCAGGGGAGGTATAGGCTGGATATTAGGAGGAAGTTCTTCACAGAGAGAGTGATTTGCCATTGGAATGGGCTGCCCAGGGAAGTAGTGGAGTCCCCATCCCTGGAGGTGTTCAAGAAAAGCCTGGATGGGGCACTTAGTGCCATGGTCTAGTTGATTGGCAAGGGTTGGGTGATAGGTTGGACTGGATGATCTTGGAGGTCTCTTCCAACCTGGTTGATTGTATGATTCTATGTATTTCATAAGCACTTTAGCCTTCCACACCTTGTCTTGTCCCCAGGCAGTATGCCAAACTGCAAATGTTCTTCTTCTGTCATGAATCTGAACCTGTTTGCATACTTCAGGCAAACCATGCTGTGTAAGTCTCAGTTGTTGTATTTTAACCTATTAGGATGCTGGATAGATAAGGAAAATCCCTTACAGGCCTACTTTGAAAACAGGCTGAAGAGAATATTCAGGCTGTGTAAAGCTTCTGAGGCTTCATATGAAGAGAAAGCAGGATGCATGTCCTGAAGGAAGGAAACATGTCAAGGGGAGTTAATGCCTCATCACTTTTGTCACCAGAGCCTCAAGTATAAGAAATTAATCCTTTGGAAACAAAATTTCATTTGTTGCAGTCCTCATAGCACTAGAATCTAAATAAAACTTTCTGCCTTTCATGTGCCAAATGATGTTTTGAGATTAAAGGGATCGATCTCTCTCTCTGTCTAATTGCACCTGACAATAGGCATCACAGGTGAATACTCTGAAAATTAAAAATAAAGAAAAGGTTCCATTTCAAAAGGAAGCTTCCTTACTTTAGGAAGAATACTGAAAAAATATGTCTCAGGGTCACCCAAATCTATTATTTCTTCCTCCCTGCCCCCCCCCCTTCTCTATTGCTTTAATATGATCATTTTCAGAGTTTCACCTAGAAACTGGAGTTCCATATGCTTTAGCACAGTTAATACAGAACAGCAGGAATGCTAAAAGTTGTCTTTTATTGTCTGTAGCATCTGTAAAGAAATACCCATTTCCTCCCAAGACACCAGACCTCCTTTCTGATTCCCATTATCCAGAGGAGGCGGGGAGCAGAGCATTTCTTCACATGCAGTCTTCAAATCTGGGCAGAAATGAAACTGATTTTAGTTCTTCTTCCAGATGTGCCTCCTTTTGTCCATCAGATACTGGTATGTGACCAGAGAAATAGGAAGAGGATGAAGTAAGACAGACAACTCTGATACAAAACAGAGAAAAGAAAGAGCAAATAGACCCCTTCAGGGTCTAGTAATAAAAAGAATGAGGCCTTTCGATTCCTATATTTTTTGCAAATAACACCTTGTGGTCTTCTGTAAGAAGATATAGCTATAAGTAGATATAAGATATGAGATATAAGGTAAGTATAAGAGTACTCTGAAAGTGCTCCCTGTAGTCTGGGAACAGTAGGTCCACCAGTGTGCTTAAACTAACAAGCCTGCCTGCTGGAAGGGTCGCTGCTACACTGTTGTCTGCATGAGGGTGACAGATGATGCAGCTTTTGACTCATGGAAAAAAAAATGAACAAAATAACATCATGCCTGCCTGCAAAATCTGTGTCCTTTGTCACCTTCCTGCAGGCATCATATTGCAATCTTAAAAATAATGAGGGTTTTTTTTCCTTATCAGCAATGGGAATGTTACTCCAGGGGCTTACTGCTGCGGAAAACGGGGAGGAAAGCAGGCAAAACATCATGAAAACAGAGAGGAAAGGGGAAAAAAATGTCATCATCATCTAAAAAGAAAGAACTTGGAGAGACTGAGAAAGGTGCTAAAGCATGATGCAGCAACACTGGTGCACAAATACAGACGTAGGTGTTTCTCCCACACAAGGAGAAGCTTTGGGAGGCAACCTTTATCTCACCAAGTTTTGTAGAGGGGGCAAGGCAATAAAGGAATGAAAAGCAGTCTGCTGTAATGTGGCCTGCATTGGGTGTGTGTGTATATATATAAATGTATGTGTGTGTGTGTGTGTGTATGAAATGGTGACTGAGAATTATTATTTCATAATCAGGGAATGTAATTGCTTCTTGGAAAATCCATGAAATACAAGTTTGCCAAGATCAGTGATGATTTTGATAGATGGACTGAAAGCTTTTCAATTGTCTATTAAAAGGAAGGAAGTTTATTAAAGAAGTTTTTCTTCCAACTTTTTAACATAGGGGTCTGGAGCAGAAGCCTTATGAGGGGAGGCTGAGGGAGCTGGGGTTGTTCAGCCTGGAGAAGAGGAGGCTCAGGGGGGACCTTATCACTATCTACAATTACCTGAAAGGAAGTTGTAGCCAGGTGGAGGTTGGTCTCAACTCTCAGGCAACTAGTGACAGAACAAGAGGACACAGTCTCAAACTATGCCAGAGCAGGTTTAGGCCGGACGTTAGGGAGAAGTTCATCACAGAAAGAGTGATTTGCATTGGAATGGGATGCCCAGGGAGATGGTAGAGTCACCATCCCTGGAAGTGTTTAAAAAGAAACCAGATGTGGCACTTGGTGTCATGGTTTAGTTGAATAGATAATGTTGGGTGATAGGTTTGACTTGGTTTTCCAACCTGATTGATTCTCTGTGGTGGTCAACATAAATTTGATGTTTTGAGGCAGTTTGAATAAAAAAGCCATTTGGATCAAACTCACATTGTCTTTCAAACACTGAGAGTTTCTCTTACAAGAAGTATCTACATCTGTGAAGCCTGAATGCATTTCTGTACTTGACTATGGAAAAGGCAGAAAGCCATACAAATCTGGCATGTCAACTTGCCTAAGTCATGAAATGATCTTGTGCCTACTTTAGTATTTTAGTTTGAACCAGGACTGCATTTTTGTCTCCACTACTCTACTGCAAGCTAGCATCAAGTAACTTCCTTGAAGGGCACAAGTTAGGTTCCTCCATGAGAGTGAACTGGCAGATGCTGTCCTCATGTCTATATAAGGCAATTCAGCTGCTAATGAGCAATTAATTAATGAATCTATTGTAAAGCTAGTCTGGTATAGCCACCTCTGACATGCTTATGGTGTATATGGTGTTAACTGCTTCCATCAGCAGATCTGCTCCCATTGTTTTGCATTGCTTGCTAATACAGACATAGTTTAAATGTGCCAGCACCTAGTGCTCTAGGGAACATCTAACTCGTGCAGCTAATTTGCATTTCTGAGCTCCCAGCTCTGGATGCCTACCTGTAATGGTTTGAGTCAGGACAAAACGGGTCAAACTGAACTAGTAGGTTAACCTCTATTTTCCCAAGACAGAAGTGAGGGAAAAGTAACACTCATCAACTTGAGACTGACACAAAAAACCCCAAAACCCCAAAAACCAACCAAACAAAACCAACAAAAAGCCAACCAATCAAACAAAACCCAAACAAAACAATAAAAGTGAGATAAGAATGGAGTTTACTGATCAAAATCAGATACATATAGTACAAAATGCATAATTACCTTAGACTATCTACAGAAAAAGCACACTGCAGCACTGCAGCAAGCAGAAGCAAACAAGCCAAAAAGCACGAGCCAGAAAACTACTCTCCCATCTCTCCTTGTCTTGCTGCCATCCCAGTGGAAAAGACCAACACGTAAGAATCTGGAATCCAGAAGAAGCAACTGGAACAGGAAGCCTCCCATGTTGCAATCTGAAACCCAAGCCTCATAATACTTTGCTCCAGTTAGCACTTTCAGTTTTTGAAGCTGTCATGACTGCATCATAGTATGAGTAATAGCAGCAGGTTCAAGTCAATCCATGACACCACCCTCATCCTATCTGGTCTCTGTGTCACAGTGAGACCTGAGTGTGCAATGCTGTAGGGAGATCTTGACCCATGGTCAGGGGCTGAAGTACCTAAAGAAGTAACTGTGTTGGAAAACTCAGGATCCAGAAGAGTTGTGTATACTGTGCTAGTAGAGATGGTCTGTCCAAAAGTGTAGCCACAGTTGATGAGAAATGACATTGGAGACACAGAGGATGAGTTATTTGGGGCCAGAAGGTTTGTCTTTATGTGCAAATGCTTCTCCTGAGAGTCTCACACGCCATTCATTCTGCATGTCTTCTGTCTGACAAATGCAAAGCTCTGTGCCTGCTGCTTTTCAGAAGTCACAGCTGCCTTAGACAAATGGGACATCTGTTCTGAATGTACATAAACCATTCCTGTAAACTCTGCTTTAATTTCAAATTAAGCAGATAATATATGAGAAGCCATAAGTTACTGGCAGTGTATACAAGAATGTTTTACTTTCTTGAAGACAATTTCAAAATGAAGAAAAACCACAACAAATAATACAGGAAAATCCCAAATTTACTAATTTTTTTTTCTTAATTTCACTAAAAAAAAAAAAAAAGGTAAATAAATCTGCTTCATCAGGTGTAAGGCCTTATTCCAAGTGCTTTATTTTTTATGAAAAGAAACCACCTCAAGGTTAGCCTTGAAAAAACACATAGTGGTACATAATCTTACTAGGCAAGACAGCTTTGTTAAATGATTTTTCCCTTCACAGATTTCTCAGGCTTTTTAGATTGTATGTGTGAGCAATGTCACACATGCAGAAAACAATTTCACTCTGCACACAGAAAAAGAGGTAGGGATGCGTATCACCATACAGACATTCGTACTCACTCATAAACATGCATATATGCTCACAGGCACCACCTAATAAACTTAATCATCTGACATTTGCCATCCTGGTGTGCGCACAGCTACAGAAGTATGAGCATCTATATCATTTTGCCCATCTATATTTCTTTCTATGAATGATAAATAATTAGTGGTGCAGCTATAAAGCTTATGTATTTCTAGCCAATGACACCTTCAAGGTCCCTCTGCTGCCTACTGTTTGACCTTGGTTTAAAAGCACACAGAATGGAAACCTTGAAACCAAGATCAGCAGGATTCATTCTGACAGAAAACAAATGCAGCACAATAGAGAAAAATACGCATTTGATTTTAATCTTTTTTTTTTTTTCCTTAAACAGCCTGACTATTACTAGTTCTTAAAAAAAAAATATAATAATCCTAAGGTACAGACTGTTCTTCACAGGAGTAGCATACATTTTAATGCTCTGTTTAGATCAGGACTGGATAACATTGTAACCACAACAAATATAGCAATGTCTACGTTATTCCTCACTTTAGACAAGGCGGCAGGAGAGGGCATACGTACCTGTGGAAGTAACCTCACAAAGGGCTATGGCCTTAAGATGAGCCTTCTTAATGAAGGATGCTCCACCTCATAAAAGTGCAATAAGAAGCATTTTATTTCATAATGCTTGGACAGGAAGGTTACAAGGCTGTGGCTGCAATATAGACAGATGATACACAGTGATGTGACCTTAAAGATACTGCTTTTGTCTTACGCTGCTTTTCAATTTCCCCTTCTGTCTCAAGCCGCCTAATCGTAGGTAGGGCTTAATAGGCTTTTTGTTTTCTGAAAGGGAGTAAAAACAATACCTTAACAAAGTGGGGAACAGAATTCGAGGTCATGTCACATAACACCAGTGAGGGTCCATATAAAATGGACAAAACTATGCTTGGCTCCCCAGCTGCATTTGTCCATGGGAAACAATTGCTGAATGGAAAAGTCTGCCTCAAGTCTTCCCACTAGGACGACTGCTTGCCCCTACATTTATTCAGTGCTTTTCTTGGGAAGAAAACATAAACCTTTGCTGACACCTGTCTTGTAAAAACCTCTTTGTGTCTTTGCAAAACTCTTAATGCCCTATAGGACATTTCTGAAAGCAAACTAAGCTCCTGACCTAAGCGATGATTAAGAGGAGCCTGAGATCTTTCCATCAAAGTGGCCAAACATCAGCTAAGGGAATGGAACATCTCTCTTATAAGGAGAGACTGAGGGAGCTGTGACTCTTTAGCTTGGAGAAGAGGAGACTGAGAGGTGACCTCATTAATGTTTATAAATATTTAAAGGGTGAGTGCCAAGAGCATGGAGCCAGGCTCTGCTTGGTGATGCTCTATGCCAGGACAAGGGACAATAGGAAATTGAGACATAGGAAATTTCATGTAAACATGAGGAGGAATTTCTTCACTGTGAGGGTGACAGAACACTGAAATAGGCTGCCCAGAGGGGTTGTGGAGACTCCTTTTCTGGAGATATTCAAGACCTGCCTGGATGCATTCCTGTGTGATCTGGTCTAGATGATTCTGCTCTGGCAGGGGGATTGGACTGGATGATCTTTTGAGGTCCCTTCCAGCCCCTAACATCCTGTGATTCTGTGGAGACAGTGCAGTTAAAGGGAAAGTGAACTGATCACAGGAATACAAGAACAAAAATCAACATTTTTTGTAAATTAGTTTTCTAAATTATTGTGTGGTTCACAGTTCATACTTTAGGGAAAATGTTAAAGCACATATTTTGCTATGCAGGAACAAATATCCCTTGGCATATGTATTGCTGTTTAGAAGATTCTCTGACCAATTTTCCACCATTAGGTTGCTGGAACAAAGCCTAGGGACCAGTCTCTTCACCAGCGGTTGTTGTCATGCTGTTAGGATATGTCATTACTTCTGCCTGTACTGAAGCACCATAAATTACTTAGAGTGTGATGTATTTTATCTTTTAAAACAATGAAATCAAGCAGAGATAATTTTTTTTTTAATTTATTGTTCGGGTTTTTTTTCCTCCCCATGAATTGGCCTTGACAGTTCATGCACTTTGTTTATGTTTTAGTTTTAGAATGCTTCTTTAAGCTGCTTAATCATAAGTAGAATAGAAGTTGTTTATTTTTTTAAGAACTACTCATGAACAAGCCAGGTGTCAACTTATCTTTTGAAGTGGTGTATCTCAGGAAGCCTGTTTCAGCTTTGAATTAACTTATAGTTCTCACAGGCAAACAAGAAGCACTGATAACTCTCTAAATACAGGCAACTCTATAGAGACACACTATTCATGAACTCAGAAATCCATACTGACCTCTAAGAAATAGGAAATGGACTTCAGAATATGAAAACACATAGGGCACAACTGTCTCATTTAGATTCCTGTATCAATTCACAGCCTAGAAGAACATTCTCAAAGGGCTTGATTCAAAAGTTAAAAAGCAATACCTGTGATTTTCTAAGTAAAAGTTGACAATTTCATTTTACTGACAACTTCTAGACTATAATTTGGTAATAGCTTGTTTTTCCATTTCAAGTTAAAGTCTGTAACAAGTTCTAAGATACAGTAAAATAAAATAAGACTGCAGCATTTGCTTTCTCCAGATCTTAAGCCACAAACTGATTTTTTTATATTTATGATTTATCTTGAAATTAACATATTCAGTTTAAATGCTATTTAATACTAACTTTCCTTCTAAAATAGTACTGTTTATGTAAGACCTGAACATATGGAGAAAGGTCTGAGGCTCCTGCCTCTTAGATGAGTTAAGGTGTTCAGTGAGTTAGACTTCAAGCATTTAAAAATTTTAAAGACGTTAACTCGAATCTATACTTCCCTGTCAATGTGTATGCTTGGAGCTTGCCATACATCTTCAGTGGCAATGAAACAGTGTTGAAATTGGAATGGCAGCTAAGTTAGAAGCTGCATGGAGGCTGGCTGAAAGCTACCAAGTGGGCTTGTTTCAGATAACTGAGTCCCCCTCCCACCTTCTCTTTGCCTGGATGGTGCTGACACTGCTGGTCCTTGCCAGGCAGCTCCTTGCGAACTTGTACTCTGAAGCCTTTACACTGCTTGAGAGCTTTATTGATCGTGTTTCCAGCAAGCTAAGACATGCCTCTGGACATCTCTCTGTCTCTCTGTTTCAGCCACAAAACATTATCAGTTCAGCTTCAAAACTGTTGTGTACAGTTGCCTGGAGAAGAGGAGACTTAGAGGAGACCTTACCACTCTCTACAACTACCTTAAAGGAAGTCGTAGTCAGGTGGGGGGTCAGGCTCTCCTCCTAGGCAACCAGTGACAGGACAAGTGGACATGGTCTGAAGCCGTGCCAAGGGAGATTTAGGTTGGATGTCAGGAAGCACTTCCTCATGGAAAGGGTAATTAGGCACTGGAATGGACTGACCAGGGAGGTGGTGGAGTCACCATCCTTGGAGGTCTTTAAGGAAAGATTGAATGTGGTACTTGGTGGTATGGTTTAGCTGGTGTGGCGATGTTAGGTTATAGGCTGGATTTGATGATTTCAGAGGTCTTTTCCAGCCTCAGCGATTCTGTGATTCTGTAATGGCCTGAGACAGCCAGCATTACAGAGCTTCAGAAATCTCAGGTAGCTGCCTTCTTTGTCAGTGTTTACTTCCAACTGGTCATAAAGTGACTTGAAACCTGAGAATTCATAGTTAACCATAACATTACATTTGTTGCATGTTTATATAGTAACCATAAGTCACTTTGGGCAGTCCATTTTCAGGAGATGACTGCCTTGCTCCCCAGACTGAAATCTCTATTTCCGCAGCCTTGTGACTCATAATGCACCTTTAGTCATATTTTAACCTTCAGCACCGTACTTGCTGTCACATCTTATTGCTTATTACATGCTATTGAGCACAGCAACATCACACCACCAGATAAACCTCAGTATGAGAAACAAATTCTCTTAAGTGGTTTTTAATAAGAGTTGGTAAGAATGGTCCTTAATAGTCTTTAATATCAGTGTTACATACATGCCCATGACATACTTGCTAGCTAATAGTAACAGCAAAAAAGGGTACAACGGGGTATTTTTTGGCCATATTATAAAACTGTGATGGTTTCCTGGGTTTAATCTCATTAGACTTAATAATTATTTTTTTTTTCCCCAAGTAAGTTGAGTTATAAAACACAATACATTTGGGAATGTTTTGGGAATATCTTTAATCTCTTTACCTTTAGAGACATCTCCCCTAGCTTCTATGTATTTTATGTGGAATCTAGTGAAATAACAATAGCTGTGGAGATCTAAAGTATTCCTGAAATGCAATTGGTATTTAGATGTATCAATAGTTTATCCTATGGCTTTACAACTGTCGTGGTAGGCCTAAACAGG
>WBNM01009042.1:2789-15632 GCA_013399055.1 Ramphastos sulfuratus | reverse complement strand
GCCTGAGAAGTGACCTCATTCATATAGATAAATGTGTACAGGATGAGTGCCAGGAGGCTGGAGCCAGGCTCTGCTGGGTGATGCCCAGTGACAGGACAAGGGGCAATGGGTGGGCATTGAGGCACAGGAAGTTTCATGGAAACAGGAAGAAATTTTGACTGTGAGGGTAATGGAGCCCTGGAAGAGGCTGCCCAAGGGGGTTGTGGAATGTCTCTCTCTAGAGATATTCAAGACCTGCCTGGATGTGTTCCTGTGTGATCTGTTCTAGGTGATCCTGCTCTGGCAGGGGGGTTGAACTGGATGAGCTTTTGAGGTCCAATCCAGCCTCTGACATTCTGTGATTCTGGGCAATCCAAGTGTTGAGTCCAGCTCCTGACTTTTACCTTCCTTGCTTTTCAACTTACCTTGGCTGCAGATGAGTGTTTTAACACCCCTTTTTCCCAGCATATCAATGCAGGGATGCTGCTTTTGAGCACATCTTGAAAGGGGAGTTTTAAAATGGTTTATCTAACATTTAACCTATTTGAAGTGTTAATTGTACACAAAGCAGCTTCAGTGGGCGTGCAACAGTTCCTTCAGTTTCAGAGAAGCAGCTGAAGTTCTCCCTTTGTTTCAGTAGCAGAGAAATTTTTTTTTCTTCTTTGTTCTTGGTTACAAGTAAATGGAATGTGAAACATATTTTACAAATCTTGCCAAGTTTTGAGCCACTAAAACGTCACACTTAAGTTCAAGCTGATTGGGGAATGAAGCAATATACTGTGGGAATTGGTTCAAAACGTTCTGAAAGGAAGGAGGTGTTCTCTGGGAGCTGTTTTCAGCAGACAGCAGTTAACTCCCAGCTTGACAAGCTCATCACTGATACTGTAGGGGAAAGCATTAGTAAGAACACCAATAAACTATTTCTTACTATCCATGGGAGGTTTAATAAGTTAAACTATCCCCTCACTTCCAGTTGGTATGAAGTACGAGGGCCAATGGTGTTCTGGGGCGCAACAAGAAATGTCTGTCCAGCAGGTCTAGGTAGGTTCTTCTCCCCCTGCCCTTTATTCATTGCTCCTATATCAAATGTAAACCTCTGATTTAAGTTCCATAGTCTCTCTGCAGCCTTCTTGTAGCTCCCTTCAGTTACTTGCAGGCTGCTATTAGGTCTCCCCAGAGCCTCCTCTTTCCAGGATGCATTTGAGTTCAAGGTGCATCTCCATGAATATAAAATTACAAATATTCACTTCAAACAAACAGATTTTAACATCAGCAGTATGAACAAGAATATGCTAAACATTAACCCTGGGGTGGGAAAAACAAACCAACAACAACAAAATGAAACAAGCCAATCTTTTCTGTTGCAGATACTCATTGCAGTGAGTGTGCAGGGGCTGCAAATTTGTTATTTCTGCTTTTGTCTTCACTTTTGTCCCAGCTGCATGTACACATCCAAAGAGTGATTCACCTTAGCTCCTGTGAATAAGTGCTCCTATATCAAAGGTAAACTTCTGATTTAAGTTCCATAGTACAGTTTATAATCTTTAAGCTTATTCATTGATAGTTTGCTGTGTTCCCTCCTTCTGTGAGTGCCAAACACCCTGTGGCAGGGGCAGGAAGACATTCCTGTTATGCTGCTCTACCTTTCAGCTATCAGCAACCACACAGAACCTGCCTCGCAGCTCCTCTCCACCCAGGCCCTGTTCATATGGGCACAGACAGAGCTGAGCTCCCCCCAGCACCCATCCCTCCTGCAAACTGCCACCACCCATCCCTCCCAAGGCCGTGCAGCAGGGCTGGCAAAAGGCAGCTGTGGAATCCTTTGCTGCCTGCAGAAAAGTTGCTTTGTGCTGTTATTCCAAGTAGAGGCTGCTCTTCTCCCACCTGTTTGTTTCCTTTTGCAGGTCCCAGGCAGCTGTTGACAGCTGCATTAGCTATGGAAGCACTCCCTGGGAGTCCTGAGCCCCTGGGGGTGTAACAGGGCACCCCTGGCACACACACACAGGCAGCCCAGTGCCCTTCTGAGCAGGGTATCTCCTGCCAGGTGATGTGGTCAGCCCTGCAGACCCAGGTCAGTGTGTCCTTAGGCCTGCCTGGAATTCCAGGAGGCAGGATGGCTTTCAGGGAGCTGAGAGTCACCCGGAAGTGTCCAAGGCAAAACGTTGCCCTGGGAGCAGCCTGCAGCACCTTCCCTCGGGCGCTGCCCTCTCGCCCTTACAGAGCACAAAGTCCACATTTCACAGCTCTGTGCCTGCTCTCAGGGCTTGTTTCCATCTGTTTCTGGAAGGTGATCCTTACACAAACTCATTTCTGGAAGCTTCACTCCTGTTCTGCTTTCCCAGGACAGAGCCCTAACAGCTTTGCTTACCTGCACTCCTCAGCTGCTCCAGAGCTCTCCTCAGAGCACTTTGGTGCAGCTAACCAAAGTCCTGTGAGCACAGGCTGAGCTCACACGAGGAGGGTTCTGTCCTGTGTGCCCTGTGGGTGGGAGCAATGGGATGAACAGGTTGCAGTGCCCTGTGGAGAGAGGCTGAGAGCCCTGGGGCTGTTTATTCTGGAGAAGAGAAGGCTGAGAGGGGATCTGAGCAATGTGTATCAATAGCTGAGGGGTGGGTGTCAAGTGGAGGGGGCCAAGCTCCTTTTGGTGGTCAGCAGCAATAAGGCAAGGAGCAATGGATACAAACTGGAACAGAGAAGGTTTCAGCTCTGCATGAGGAGGAACTTTTTTACAGTCAGGGTGACAGAGCCCTGGAGCAGGCTGCCCAGAGACTTTCCAAACCCAGCTGGATGCATTCCCAGGGTGATGCTTATTTTGGCAGGGGGGTTGGACTGGATGATCTCCGAAGTCTCTTTTGACCTCTAACAGTTTGTGTTTCTGTGACTATGCCTCAGATGACTGACAAGGTAATAAAAAGCCCTTCACCCTTTTTCCGTAGGAGGTCTTTAATGTGGATCAGGGTGAAAAGTTTTCAACCTGTGGCAGAGCTGCACTGGGACCAAATTTTTAATGCTCTGTTTTGAATGGGTAGCTCAGTAGTTGTCCAGTGAAAATGGTGCTCAGACCATGCATTGTGGGATAGCATTATTCACAGAATCACAGAACTTTAGAGGTTGGAAGGGACCTCCAGAGACTGAGTCCAACCTTCTTACCAAGGCAGCATCACTCAGGGTAGTCCACAGAATGCATCCAGGCAGGTTTTGAAAGTCTCTGGAGAAGGAGACTCCACAATCCCCCTGGGCAGCCTGTTCCAGGGCTCTGTCACTACAAAGAAGTTCCTCCTCATGTTGAGGTGAAACTGGAACAGCGAAGGTTTGTATCCATTGCTCCTTGGCTTACGGTTGCTGATCACCAAATAGAGCTTGGCCCCCTCCACTTGACACCCACCCCTCAGACATTTGTATTTATTGATCATATCTCTTCTCAGCCTTCTCTCTTCCAGACTAAACAGCCCCAGGGCTCTCAGTCTCTCTCCATAGGGGAGATGCCTCCCCTTGGGAGTGCTCTGAACACTTGAGGGGCTGTCAGGCAGTGTAGTTGTACACAGAGGCTACCCCCAGGGGCACCTGTTCCTCAAGTGGGTACAGCTCTTTACAAGATCAGGAGGTAGGTTTCTTCTCATGAAGAAAAATCTTTTTTTTTTCCTTTTGGCCAGAGTCTGCTCAGAGTGCATGTGATGAACAATCTAATTCCTGGGCTTTCCAGAATGGGAAGTGATTTGTGTGTGCCTGCACAGTTAAAATAATGAAGTTAGTAATGCGCTGAACTGATTTAACCTCAGCTCCCTCTCTTGATGATTTTGTACAGATTAAGCTCTCCATTTCTGCTGCCCTTTTGGCCTGCAGCAGCTGTTGATGGCATGAAATACTCGCTCAATACATGTAATTACTACACACAACTCGAGTTGTATGCAGCCAAGCTGGGGCTGTGTTACCAGTTTGTTGGATGAGGCTTTTCACCTAATGTGTCTCACTTCTGGAAGTTTTTGGGCTGAGAGAACAAACTGATCAAGATCAGGATGCATTGAAGTGTGTATCAAACCTGGGTGGAGAAACATCCGTTCAGGCAGACCCCTCCTCTCTGACCGAAAGCCAACCCTAGCCTGGGCTGCATCAAGACAAGTGTGGCCAGCAGGTCCCCCTCTACACTGCTCTGGTGAGACCCCACCTGAAGCACTGCACACAGTTCTGGAGCCCCTAGTACAAGAAAGATCTGGAGATGCTGGAAGGAATTCAGAGAAGGTCCATGAGGATAATCAGAGGGCTGGAGCTGCTCTGCTGCTGAGAGAGTTGGGGCTGTTCAGTCTGGAGAAGAGAGTGCTCCGAGGAGACCTTATTGCAGCCTTGCAGTATCTGAAAGGGGCTGCAAGAAAGCTGAGGAGGGACTTTTTAGGGTGTCAGGTAGTGATAGGACTGGGGGGAACAGAGCAAAACTAGAAATGGGTAGATTCAGATTGGATGTTATGTATATGGTGGCTTGGCTTTTACCAGGAGCAGTGTGGCCAGCAGCAGCAGGGCTGCCATTCTGCCCTGCACTGGCACTGGGCAGGCCTCACCTGGAGCACTGTGTGCAGCTCTGGGACCTCACTGCAAGAGAGAGAGATTGAGGGGCTGGAGTGGGGCCAGAGGAGAGCATTGAAACTGGGGAGGGGGCTGCAGGGGAAGGGTGCTGGGGAGAGGCTGAGGGAGCTGGGGGTGTGCAGCGTGGGAAAGAGGAGACTCAGGGGGACCTTGGCACACTCTGCAGCTATCTGAAGGGAAGCTGTAGTCAGGTGGAGGTCAGGCTCTGCTCCAAGGCAACTTGTGACAGGATGAGAGGACATGGCCTGAAGCTGTGCCAGGGGAGGGTTAGGTTGGATGTTAGGAAGCACTTCCTGATGGAAAGGGGAATTAGACACTGGAATGTCCTGCCCAGGGAGGTGGTGGAGTCACTGTCCCTGGAGATGTTTAAGGAAAGTTTGGATGTGGCAGTCAGTGCCGTGGTCTGGTGGATGTGGTGGTGTTAGGTCATAGGCTGGGCTGGGTGATCTCAGAGGTCTATTCCAGCCTCAATCATTCTGTGGTTCTGTGATATTGCTTTGTTTGTGATATTCTGTTATAGATGCATTTGAAGGAAATGATTCACTCATCTGCTCTTCCAGTGTTACTGTAGGCTTAGTAAAAGGCCATGTTTAATGATCAGTGAGATCATTAAACAAGCAGTAATGAGATTTGCTTTTGAAGTAAAGCAGCTTAGAGAAGTAATCAGCTAGAGAGAAGCCTGTAGTTTGGGGGGCTTGATTTTAGCTGAGAACTTTTTAACCTCTGTTCCTGACATCAAGGAGCTTATGTGCATAAAATATTGACAGAAGAAGAGGACACAGCCTTAAGCTGCACCAGGGCAGGTTCAGGCTGGATGTTATGAAGAAGTTCTTCCCAGCAAGAGTGATTGGCATTGGAATGGGCTGCCCGGGGAGGTGGTGGAGTCCCCATCCCTGGGGGTGTTTAAGAGGAGGCTGCATGAGGCACTTAGTGCCATGGGTTAGTTAATTAGAAGGTGTTGGGTGATAGGTTGGACTCAGTGATCTCGAAGCTCTTTTCCAACCTGGATAATTCTGTGCAAAGTACCAGCTAAATGATTCATCTTCCTCATGCTGCACAGAGAATGAAAGCTGTAGAAAGCAGAAGGCACAATTCTCCATACTGAGAAGTGATCTCTTGGCTGTACTCAGAAGAAAGTTCACGGGTGCAGGTGGTTGCATAAGAAAGACTCTGATCCAAAGCCCAGTGAGGCTGGCTGAGGGTCTTGTGCTGCCTTCAGTCTCGCCTCAGGTGCTGGCTTTGCACTTGAGTTTGGTGAGGACCTTAATGGCTTTTAGGTGACGCCTTTGGAATGACTTTTCCTGGTGCATTGGCTTCAGCATTGCACTCAGTGCTGAGTTAGCTGGCAGGCTGTTTACTTTGCTTATCTTAGCACTCTCATTTATGAGAAACAGGCCAAGTAAATGAAAACCCAAGTACACTGCAGACCAGCTTTACCTTACCAGCTGCTCTGCAGTAGCAGAGGAACTATGACCCTCTTCCCAGCTGCCAGAGAGCTACATGCGTGCATGGAACAGGCAGACCAAGGGGGTTGTGGAGTCTCCTTCTCTGGAGGTATTCAAGACCCACCTGGATGTGTTCCTGTGTGATCTGTTCTAGGTGATCCTGCTCTGGCAGGGGGGTTGGATTGGATGAGGCTTCTGAGATCCCTTCCAGCCCCTAACCTGCTGTGATTCTGTGTATTTAAGCACAGATTCTTGATGAATGGCCAGAGGATACATCCATTCAGAAGATGCAGTTCAGCATAGAGGCACAGAGTGCAGGTCCTTGGCTTGTCAGCTGATGGCTGACCCATACTTGTTTGTGATCTTCATACTGGGGTTTTGTTTCCTGTTGCGCCCTGCAGAAATTCCTCCATGGGACTGAAGAAAGCTCAGAGCCAGTCAGCTGCTTGTCTTTTTTCAATGAATGTTTTGTTACCACTCTGTAAGGGAAGTAAGAGTCAAGAAACAAGTATCTGTACAAGTTGCAGAAGAGAGCTTTGTGTCTGCCCAGATGGTTACATCATGAGGGTTTTCTGGTTTTTTTTGGTTTTGTTTTTTCCCCTGTGACCCCTGGCAATTGTATCACATTGCATGAACATGATGGAATCAGATGTGCTTTGGGGGTGGAAGAATAATCTGTGATTCACAGAAGTAGGCCAATGCAATGAGCGAAATGTTAAGCCTCATGCAGCGAGTGCTGTCTGCCTGATTCCATCCCCATCAGTTTCGGGACTGGTAGCATTACACCAATGTGTTACTTAACAAGCAAACACCAAAAGCTTTCAAGAGAAGCCTTCTTAAAAATACTAAGCTGCTTCATTTGGTGAAAAAGTACTGCATGATCTCACTGGGAAGCCCCCCAGTCAGTCCTGAGCAGGCAGAGAGGCTGCTCAGAGAGAGCAGGCTCCCTGTTTACAGCCCTGAGTTGAAAGGCTGGTGGTGAAACCATAGAATCATAGAATGGTAAGGTTGGAAGGGACCTCAAGGATCAGCCAGTTTCAACCCCCTGCCATAGGCAGGGATACCTCCCACTAGAACAGGTGACTCAAGGACTCCTCCAACCTGGCCTTGAACACCTCCAGGGAGGGAGCAACCACAACCTCCCTGGGCAACCTGTGCCAGTGCCTCACCACCCTCACTGCAAACAACTTCCTCCTAACATCCACTTTCAATCTCCCCTCTGCCAGTTCAAACCCATTACCTCTTGTCACAGTATAAGCAAGGTTGGAAGAGACCTCAAAGATCATCAAGTCCAACCCATTACCACAGACCTGTCATTGCCATACCTTGTCAATAGTCCCTCCCCAGCCTTCCTGTAGCCCCTTCCAGATACTGGAAGGCTACTCTAAGGTGTCATTGAAACCAGAGCCCTCAGTACAGGAAGGTCATGGAGCTGATGGAGCAGGTCCAGAGAAGGGGCACAAAAATGCTCAAGGGGTTGGAGCAGCTCTGCTATGAGGACAGGCTGAGGGAGCTGAGGTTGGTCAGTCTGGAGAAGAGAAGGCTCCAGGGAAGACCTAATAGCAGCCTGCCAGTACCCAAAGGAGGCTACAAGAAGGCTACAGAGAGACTGTGCACAAAGGCCTGCAGGGACAAGACAAAGGCAATGGCTTCAAACCAGAGCAGAGCAGATTGACATTAGATGTTAGGAACATGTCCTGCACCATGAGGGTGGTGGAACACTGGAACAGGTTGCCCAGGGAGGTGGTTGTGGCCTCATGCCTGGAGATACCGAAGGTGAGGCTGGACAGGGCTGTGGGCAACCTGCTCTGGTTGAGGATGTCCCTGCTGAGTGCAGAGGAGTTGGACTGGATGAGCTTTGGAGCTCCCTTCCAATCCAGACCATTCTGTGAATCTACTTTGAGAGGAGCAATGTGTCCCCCAGCTCCAGTATTGGACTTCCTAGTATTGATTGCTCTAATCATGATAGAAACCAGTACTGGTAAATGCTGCATACATGTGCTGGGAAACACTTGCATTTGTTTCCAGATGGTGAAATTTACTTGGCTCCATAGCTGGCCTACATTTAGAGCTGCATAGACTGGGGATTGATCTGCTGGAGAGCAGTGAAAGGGAAAAGGACCTGGGGGTGCTAGTGGGTGGGAGGGTGACCCTGAGCCAGCAATGTGCTCTGGTGGCCAGGAGGGGCAATGCCATTCTGGGGTGGATTAGAAGGGCTGTGGTTAGTAGGTAGAGAGAGGTTCTCCTGCCCCTCTACTCTGCTTTGGTGAAGACACATCTGGAATATTGTGTCCAGTTCTGGGCCCCTTGGTTCAAGAAAGACCTCAGGGAACTGGTTGAAGTTCTTTACAGTGAGGGTGGTGAGACATTGGCACAGGTTGCCCAGGGAGGTTGTGGCTGCTCCCTCCCTGGAGGTGTTCAAGGCCAGGTTGGATGAGGCCTTGAGTGACCTGTACTAGTGGGAGGTGTCCCTGCCTATGGCAGGGGGTTGGAACTGGATGATCCTTGAGGTCCCTTCCAACCTTACCATTCTATGATTTGTTTGACGTAGCAAACTGCAGAAGTAATGGAAAGTTAACAAATACCAGGTATGGCTAGAGGGAGAATCTCTGAGAAAGGGTCTGGGGGGAGCAAGAGTCTTCGGCTTCAGGATCCATTCCCAGCTCCAGAGAACAGAGAGATGCCTGTCCTTTTGCTTTTTCTCAGGTGCCAGAGAGCATAATAAAATACTTCTACTGGAGTGATGCACAGAAGGACAAGCTGCATCAGTTGTGCTCTGTGCTCCTGCTCTGATAACCAGACACGGTGGCAGTTAAGACAGTGCAGAGCAGAACTGCAAACACTCTCATTACACTGCTGCTGCAGAGGCAGAGTGGAAGCAGCGCTCTCTGTGCTAGTGACAGGAGCTTTTCACCTTTGGCAAGAGCTGTCATTGGCTGAGGTACATTTGAGTAGATGTGTCCAGCAGCAGCAGTCACCCAGATCTGTTTGCTCATAATGGTACAGTTTCCAAAGTGACAGAGATGGCAAAGTGGCAGAACTGAAGGAAGTCACTGCTGAGTCACATTTTCTTATGTAAAACCAATGCAACTGCTGTCTTCTGTCAGTGCAAAAGCATTCATCGACTTCAGTGGCTTGAGCTTTAATTCTCAGAGTCACAGAATTGTCAAGATTGGAAGGGATCTCAAGGATCATCCAATCCCAACCTCCCTGCCATGGACAGGGACACCTCACAAGATCAGGTTGCCCAGAGTTACATCCAGCCTGGCCTTAAAAACTTCCAGGGATGTCTTGATGCAGCCCAGGACACAGTTGGCTTTCTGGCAGCTCATATTGAGCTTCTCATCTATCGACATCAAGAGAAGTGTGGGCAGCAGGGCAAGGGAGGGGATTCTCCTCCTCTATACCACTCTGGTGAGATCCCACCTGGAGCACTCTGTCCAGTTCTGAAAACACTATTACAGGAAAGACCCGGAGGTGCTGGAAGGTGTCCAGAGAAGGGCCACGAGGATGATCAGAGGACTGGAGCTGCTCTGCTATGGGGACAGNGTGCAAGTCTGGAGAAGAGAAGGCTTCCAGGAGACCTCATTGTGGCCTTCCTGTATCTGAAGGGGATAAGAAAGGGACAAGAAAGCTGGGGAGGGACTTTTTAGGGTGTCAGGTGGTGATAGGACTGGGGGAGATGGATCCAAGCTAGAGGAGGGCAGATTGGGATTAGATGTTGGGAAGAAGTTGTTCACCATGAGGGTAGTGAGAGACTGGCACAGGTTGCCCAGGGAGGTGGTGGAAGCCTCATCCCTGGAAGTTTTGAAGGCCAGGCTGGATGTGGCTCTGAGCAACCTGCTCTAGTGTGAGGTGTCCCTGCCCATGGCAGGGGGGGTTGGAACTAAATGATCTTCCAAGTCCCTTCCAACCCTGACAATTCTGTGATTCAGTTGTTCCTCTCCTTTTTTTTCCATGAACTGCAGACAGGGAAGACTCTCCTACTTTTGGCAGATGCTGCCATGGAACTGACTTAACACATCTAGGGAGTAGTGCCCGTGAGGACTGTAAAGGAGCTGCATATATTTTTGCTGTCAAATTTCTAGCACTTTTTTTTCCCCCCCCCTTTTTTTTTTTGTTTCCCTGTGGTTCATTTTGAAATACAGAAAGTCTTAATGGTGGCACTTGCACAGCAGCTCACTCTGCACGCGTCGCGCTACTTACTCCTGTCGCGCTACTCACTCGCGTCGCGCTTACGGGGTTTGACAAGCACAAGCTGTGCTTCAGCAGAAACACTGCTGAGGGTTTGCGTGGAGCAGGGGTTGGAGAATCCTCTGTTAAGAGAAAGGGACCACAACAATGATGGAGGTTAGAAGGGCACCACGTGAAAAGTTCTGCAGCCATTGCAGTTGTCTTCTGCTGAAGGGAAAAACACTTAGGCATTGATGCCAAACATTTGATGTACTTGAACAGATTCTGGACCATTCCATCCACCCTCATAAAACTGCAAGAAAACATAAATTGCTTGAACCTATAACTCTCTTGATTCCTTAACCAGAATATTTGTTGTAATCTTAAGGTTGTTGCAACATCATGTTTATCTCTCTAGGTGTGGTTTTCTCTAGCAAAAAAAAAAAAAACAGTTTTATCCAAGAGCATTAGGTACCTGTGTCAGTTGTTCGTGCCTTGGTGGTACTCTTCTGGTGGTGGTGCTTTACTGTTTTGATAATTGAGATGATTTCTCACCTGCAATTTCTTGTGGAGTTCTAAGCTATGCCTTACTGCAGGGTGCACGGTTTGACACACAATGCTGTCTGTATGGGCCAACAAAGAAGGGCAACCAGGCTGGTGAAGGGCCTGGAGAAGGAGTATTATGAGCAGAAGCTGAGGGAAGTGGGGTTGCTTAGTCTGGGGAATCACAGGTTGGCAAAGCCCCTCAAGATCACCAAGTCCAACCCTACTCTAAAAGCTTCACCCTAAACCATATCCCCAAGCACCACATCCAAACAACCTTTAAACATAGCCAAGGTTGGTGACTCCGCCACCTCCCTGGGCAGCTCATTCCAGTGCCTGACCACTCTTGCTGGGAAAAATGTCTTCCTAATATCTAGTTTAAACCTGTCCTGCTGCAGCTTGAGGCCATTCCTTCTTGTTCTGTCTCCAATTACCTGTGAGAAGAGACCAGCAGCAGCAAAGAGTGAGGGAAGATCTTTCTGCAGCTGTCTAATAGGAGGTTGCAATGAGATGAGAGTTGGTCTCTTCTCCCTAGAGTCAGGTGATAGAATGAAAGGAAATGGCCTCAGCTTGCCATGGGAGGTTAAGATTGGATATTAGGAGAAAATTTTTTACAGAAAGAGTGGTCAAACATTGGAATTGTTTGCAGTGGTAGAGTCCCCATCCCTGGAGGTGTTGAAGCAGCCTGTGGAGCTGGTGCTTAGGGACACAGTTTAGGGGTCATCCTGCAGTGCTGGGTGGAAGGTTGGACTGGGTGAGCTTGGAGGTCTCTTCCAGTTGGATGTTTTATGTGATTCTATGGTGTGTTCTGTGGTGAAGTTGTCACCCCTGGAGATGTTCAAAAAATAATGTGGACATGGTGCTTTGGGATGTCCATTGTGGTGTCAGGTTGAGCTTGATGATCCCAGAGGTCTTTTCCACCCAAAACAATTCTTTGACCCTACAATTTTCTACTAAACACCAAACCCCAATAGAAATCAGCTGACCAGAGACAGAGGGTCCCTCCAGCCCCTCTGTGTGTTAAATCATCACTGCACCTGCAGGAGACTAAAACTGGGCCAAGATAAGGGATCTGTCTGGTTTCTCTTTTGGTGTGCAGCCTTTCTGGAAGTTGTGGTGAAACCACCCACCACATCTGCGCAGAAAATTCACCCTTTTGCTTCCACTGGCTTAGACAGCAGAGGAAGGGAGGAAAGCAGGTTGCAACACAGGGCTTGGAGGAGCTGTGTGTGTTGTTAGGGTGAGGTTGAGTATCAGATGCAGGGTAGCACCAAGTTGGCTGCATGCCTGAAGATAAAGCAGAGGCATTTGTCCAACCCCAAGTGTTATGCTGTCAGTTGAGCAGCTTGCCTGCAAGCAGCCTTCTCACCTCCTGACCTGTCTGAATGAGTGATTAGGGAGTTCTTGCTTACCCAGGTAGTCTCCAAGTCACCATAGCCATCTTCATCCCATTTCCATCCCATTCTCCCTGCTGATAGCCACTGCTGCTTGCTTCCCATCGTGCAGCAAATGACGGTAGCTCAGACAGGGCATGACCTCCCTCTTAGAAGGGTGTCAGTTGGAGCTGGGGACTCATAGTGCATACTTAGCCACGTGAGAGACAAAATAGTTGAATGTTCATGGGCTGAAGCCTGCACAGATCCTGGCCATGAGCCAGCAATGTGCTCTGGTGGCCAAGAAGGCCAATGCTATCCAGGGGTTTATTACAAGGACTGTGGTGAGTAGGTCGAGGGAGGTTCTCCTCTACCCTGCTGAGGCTGCATCTGGAATATCGTGTCTAGTTCTGGGCCTCTCAGTTCAAGCAGGACCTCAGGGAACTGCTTGAGAGAGTCCAGTGCAGAGCCACAAAAATGCCGAAGGCAGTGGAAGATCTTCCTTAGGAGGAGAGCCTGAGGCAACTGAGGCTGTGCTGCTAGGAGAGGAGCAGCCTGAGAGATGACCTCTTCCATGTTGATAAAGATGTGCAGGGTGAGTGCCAGGAGGCTGGAGCCAGGCTCTGCTGTGATGCCCAGTGACAGGACAAGGGGCATTGGGTGGAAGTTGAGGCATAGGAAATTCCATGATGAAAAACATTTTCCCTGTGAGGGTGACAGAACCCTGAAGCAGGCTGCCCAGGGGGGTTGTG
>WBNM01009038.1:19947-42870 GCA_013399055.1 Ramphastos sulfuratus | reverse complement strand
GAGAGTTGGGGCTCTGCAGCCTGGAGAGGAGAAGGCTTCCAGGAGAGCTTGGAGTGGCCTTGCAGGATCTGAAGGGGGCTGCAGGAAGGCTGGGGAGGGACTATTGACAAGGTCTGGGAATGGCAGGACAAGGGGAATGGGTTTGGAGTGTCAGAGGGGAGATTGAAAGTGGATGTCAGGAGGAAGTTGTTTGCAGTGAGGGTGGTGAGACACTGGCACAGGTTGCCCAGGGAGGTTGTGGAGCATAGATCAAAGATCCCATTCTGTGCTTCTGTGCTCCACAACCTCCCTGGAGGTATTCAAGGCCAGGTTGGATGAGGCTTCGAGCAATCCTCAGCTGGTGAGAGGTGTCCCTGCCCATGGCAGGGGGTTGGAACTGGATGGTCTTGAAGGTCCCTTCCAACCCAACCCAAATGATTCAATGAATCTATGAAGAAGCCTTTCATGAAAGGCAGCTTTGCCCTTTTGCAGAACTGCTACATTCTCCATAGTGAGGAAAAGAAACAAGAACTGGAAGGGGAAAACATGAAAAAATGAGCTCTGACTTCCAGGTAACTTCAGGCAAGATCTTGAACTCTGGGCAGGACAAAAATATGGATCCACAGGATCAGGTTGGGATGAGACAAGAGGACACCAGACTGTGAGGAGTGGCAGATAAGATGCTCAGGTAGGCAGAGGAATTCCAGCTTCAGTCAGCAATACTCTGCCCAGCAGACCTCAGCATGTGCTGACCTGCAGCAGAATGGTTTGCTAAATAAATCACAGAATGGTAAGGTTGGAAGGGACCTCAAGGATCTAGTTCCAATCCCCTGCCATAGGCAGGGACACCTCCCACTAGCACAGGTCACTCAGGGCCTCCTCCAACCTGGCCTTGAACACCTCCAGGGAGGGAGCAGCCACAACCTCCCTGGGCAACCTGTGCCAGTGTCTCACCACCCTCACTGCAAACAACTTCCTCCTAACATCCAGTTTCAATCTCCCCTCTGACACTTCAAACCCATTCCCCTTGTCCTGTCATTACCAGACCTTGTCAATAGTCCCTCCCCAGCCTTCCTGCAGCCCCCTTCAGATCCTGCAAGGCCACTCCAAGCTCTCCTGGAAGCCTTCTCCTCTCCAGGCTGCAGAGCCCCAACTCTCTCAGCCTGTCCTCACAGCAGAGCTGCTGCAGCCCTCTCAGCATCTTGGTGGCCTCCTCTGCACTGGCTCCAACACTTCCATGTCCTTCCTGTGCTGGGGGCTCCAGAACTGCACACAGGACTGCAGTTGGGGTCTGAGGAGAGCAGAGTAAAGGGGCAGAATAAATAAATAAAGAAATAATTAACCAAGCCTCTGTTAATCAAAAAATGGAGCAATTTTTTTCATTGCACCAGAAAAAAATATCTGTTTTGCATTGTCAGGGGCACATCAGACTCCTTGTCAGCTCCAGCCCATGCCTGCAGGCTCAGATGCCTTCAGACAGAGCCCTAAGCACACAACGAGGTTCTCAGGGTTCTCAAGGTGGTGATATCACAGCCAGGGCTTAACTTTGGGCACTTGGATTCAAAGAGCCAACTTGTGGCCAGCACCATAATGGCCTACACTCATCCCTGGGCTGCCTTGCCCAGTGCCAAGCACACAAATAATGTATGACAGTAATGGTTTCATTCTCTTCCAGTTACTGGAGGCAGATCAGCAACGAATTTTGTCCCATTACTTAGAAAAGTTGAATGTCCTGAATTATTTAAAGCCAACTCTGGGTTTCCTCTTGAGGCCTGAGGGATGCTTTGCCCTGGATCAATAGGCTCAATTCAGATCCAAATGGAGCAATTACAACCTGCACCATGCTTCTATCACCATATTTCCCAGGTCCAGCATCACTCAGCAGTGAGATGCTCTTGGGTGAGGTACAGCCTAGCACTCACTATGCTCTGAGCTATACAGCAGGGAGGAGGCTGCCATTTGCAACACACATTAAGCATCTCTGCTAGCAATTTCCTTCCCCTCTAGCCCCCACCTAGATCTCCAGCATGCTCAGGTTCTGCTGAGGTCAGCAGAAAGGGCCTTGACAAGCAGCCTATTATGCATGCTTCCAGTATTTTCTGCTTCACTCCATTTTGGCCCCAGTCCCAGGGATGTCAAAGCCACTCTTAAAAACTCAACCATGTGGCCATAGCCAGAGCAAGAGGGTAGAAAAGAATGCAGACTGCTCAGATCCTCTCCTTGATGCATGAAGGATGCTGACACCAGATCTGACTTTCCCTCTGCTGGGGATTTTCTTCTAGCAGGGGAACTGCCAGGCTGGGGGTGGGAGTGACTCTGGGCTCTGGTTTTGCAGCTCGAGATCTACAGGTTAGTGATTTGTAGAGTGAGGGGAGGAGGAGGAAGGTAAAACAGCCCCAGGTAAAACACAGATGAAGTGAGGTCATATCAAAGAGCTGCAAGAGTCTGACCTGAGCTGGGTAGGAGTGAGAAAAGAGGGAAGCAGCCACTTACATAGATTTTTGATTTTGAGCTGAGAGCTTTCAAGCTCTTGGCCAGCAGACAAAAATCTATGTCCTGTTGCAGTGGGAACCTTCAGAGATCAGATCAGAAATGAGTGAGGGTGGCAGGAGAGAGTCATCAGTCAGAGATTCATTCCTCATTCATTCCATGTGCATGGACCAGCATCCATCACAGCAGTACTGGGAGGCTTGGCTGAGACACCTGGAGGCTGTGTGCCCATTCAGGCAGGCTTGGACAGGCTGAGAGCTGGGCAAGAAGGAACCTAAGGAGGTTCAACAAGGAGAAGTGCAGAGTCCTGCTCTGGGAAGGAACAAAAAACTGCAGCAGTACAGGCTGGGAGGTGATCTGCTGGAGAGCAGCCCTGGGGAGAAGGAGCTGGCAGTGCTGGTGGGCAGCAAGGTCTGCATGGCACAGCAATGTGCCCTGGTGGGCAAGGAGGCCAATGGGAGCCTGGGGGGCACTGACTGTGGGCAGCAGATGGAGGGAGGTTCTCCTCCCCCTCTACTCTGCCCTGGTGAGACCTCACTTGGAATACTGCATCCAATTTTGGGCTCCCCAGTTCAAGAGGGACAGAGAGAGTCCAAGGGAGGGCTGCAAGGATGCTGAAGGGATTGGAGCACTGCCTGTGAGGAGAGGCTGAGAGCCCTGGGGCTGCTTAGTCTGGAGGGAAGGCTGAGAGGGGATCTGAGCAATGTCTGTAATTATCTGAGGGCTGGGGGTCAGGAGGGAAGGGACAAACTCTGCTCAGTTGTGCCCTGGGATAGCACAAGAGGCAGTGGATGGAAGCTGCAGCACAGGAAGCTCCACCTCAACATGAGGAAGAACTTCTTGCCTGGAAGGGTCCCAGAGCCCTGGCACAGGCTGCCCAGAGAGGTTGTGGAGTCTCCTTCTCTGGAGCCTTCCCAGCCCTCTCTGGATGTGTTCCTGTGTGACCTGAGCTGGGTTCTCGGCTCCTGCTCTGGACTGGATAATCTGTGGAGGTCCCTTCCAACCCCTAATACCTGTGGTCTGTGATCCTGTGGACAGGACAGCAACAGCAGCAAACAGGAGATTGTGACATCTTCCAAGGTTACTACCTAGAAGCTGTGGCACTGCTCCCAGTTCTCTAATTGCTGCAACTCTCTAGGCTGGGCTGCAATGCTGCTCTCAGAGGGACAGAAGAAGGAAAAAGAGGGCAGGACCAGAAAAATACACTCCAGGGATGGAAAGAACAATCACCACAGTTGACTTCCTGACCTTTCAGGGGCTGGGTTTTGGGCAGCAGGAGGAGCAGGCAGTTGGGCAGCAGCCTGCCTCTGCCCTCACCTCTTTCACCCAGCTTTGCCATGTGCACCCTGCTTGACTTTCAGCAGCCCTCAGCAAGAGNGGCCTCCTCTGCACTGGCTCCAACACTTCCATGTCCTTCCTGTGCTGGGGGCTCCAGAACTGCACCCAGGACTGCAGCTGGGCTCTGAGGAGAGCAGAGCAAAGGGGCACAATCCCCTCCCTTGCCCTGCTGCCCACACTGCTCTTGCTGCAGCCCAGCACACAGTTGCTGTCTGGGCTGCACTCACACTGCAGGCTCAGGCTGAACTTTTCATGGGGCCCATCTCAAAGCAGAGCAGGGGGGATGGGGGTCTGCACAGGAGCTGTCAGTGGGCTCCTCTGCAAAGCCTCTCAGGTCTAGCTGTGTCAGAAATCAACACCACAGGCTGCTTGCCTGGGTTGGCTGAGAGCTCTTGGCTAAGAACAATCCACCTATAGCAGCTCACCCACCAAAAGCTGCCACCCTGCCACCTCCCACTGCAGCAGGCATGGCATGATGTGGCCCAACTCAAAGCAGAGCTGTGGCCTCAGCAGGGGGACAAGGAGCTGTCAGTGGGCTCCACTGCAAAGCCCTCTCAGGTGTAGCTGTGTCAGAAATCAACACCAGCAGGATCAGGTCCAGCTGGCCAGGAAGCAGGAGCACAGAGAGGAAGCACAGAAGAGGAACACAAACTCTGATGTGGTCCAGCTGCTTCCCACTTGGCTGTCCCCATGCTCTCACCACATCACACAATGCTGATGAAGAGATTATTGTTCCTTTTACCTCCCCAGCTCATTACAAGACCTCATTTATCACATGCCAGCCTTCAAGTCACTTCAACCTTAGTCTCCTTCAGAGATTTCTAGAGGCCACCTACCAAGCCCAGCAGTCCTGCCCTTACCACCACCAGTGGAGGCAAGCAAAACCCACACAATCCAGCACAGAAATACTCAACCACTGCCTGTTTTTCCCACCACCTGCTGCTTCTGTGTGCAGTTCTGGAGCCCCCAGCACAGGAAGGACATGGAAGTGTTGGAGCCAGTGCAGAGGAGGCCACCAAGATGCTGAGAGGGCTGCAGCAGCTGTGCTGTGAGGACAGGCTGAGAGAGTTTGGGGCTCTGCAGCCTGGAGAGGAGAAGGCTTCCAGGAGAGCTTGGAGTGGCCTTGCAGGATCTGAAGGGGGCTGCAGGAAGGCTGGGGAGGGACTATTGACAAGGTCTGGGAATGCCAGGACAAGGGGAATGGGTTTGGAGTGGCAGAGGGGAAATTGAAAGTGGATGTTAGGAGGAAGTTGTTTGCAGTGAGGGTGGTGAGACACTGGCACAGGTTGAGGGTGGTGAGACACTGGCACAGACTGCCCAGGGAGGTTGTGGAGCACAGAAGCACAGAATGTGATCTTTGATCACATTCTGTGCTTCTGTGCTCCACAACCTCCCTGGAGGTGTTCAAGGCCAGGTTGGATGAGGCTTTGAGTGACCTGTGCTAGTGGGAGGTGTCCCTGCTTATGGCAGGGGGTTGGAACTGGTTGATCTTTGAGGTCCCTTCCAACCTTACCGTTCTATGATTCTGATGTTGGATCAGAGGCTTCTATTCCTGATTTCCTCCTGTAAATGCTGAGAATTCAATGTGGAAAGCAAACCATCTGCAGCCTGGACCTGTTTTTATCACACAATTGAAACTAGAAAAGGAAAAAGAAGCCCAAAGATGCCTGGCAGGGCACATTTGCATTTCTGACTCGGAGGCAACTAAAGAGAAGGGAACAATCAAATGCTTCTGCAAAGTGGATTTAATGAATTCTAAGAGAAAAGGGGGAAAAAAATTAAATATCCAAACACTTCTCTGATTAATATTGGCTGCCAATTTCTGCTGGCACAGCAGGAAGGCTCAGCCCAAGAGTGTGACTGCCCTGGAGCAGGGAGCACTGCCCCTGCTTAGCTGAATAAGTTCAGATGCTGCCAGCAAACAATGGGAACAAACATTTATAGTTAACCTCTCCAATGTCAGTAGGGCTGGGGAATTTCTGAAAGGCTGAAGCTGTTGAAGGGAGGCTGTGAGATGCTGCACCATTAGTAGCTTTAAAGCCCCTGTCAGACATCTCTTGCAGAGCTCCAGGTGATGCTGGGGGTTGGCTGCATTTAGACACCTCAAACCAGGCTCATGTTTTAAAGCAGCATCAAGAGGTGCCCAGCTTGGGTGGTGTTTTGGTTTGTCTAATTGTGTTGGTTGGAAAAGACCCTCCAAGGGTCATCAACCTGACACCACCGTGGCCATTAAGCCACGTTCCAAAGTGCCACATCCACACAGTTCTTGAACACCTCCAGGGATGGGGACTCCACCTCCTCCCTGGGCAGCCTGTGCCAATCCCTCACCACTCTGACAGCAAAGAAATTTTTCCTCAGCTCCAACCTAACCCTCCCCTGGCACAATTTCAGGCCAGTTCCCCTCCTTCTATCACCTGATGCTATGGAGAAGAGCCCAACCCCACCTCACTGCAGCCGCCTTCCATACAATCACAGAATTATAGAATGATTAAGACTATCAAGATCTTCAAGACCAACCACAACCAAACTGCCAGGACCAATAAACTGCATCCTTAAGCACCACATCTGCATGCCTGTTGAACACCTCCAGGCATGNGTGAGGAGCCCAAAACTGAACCCAGGGTTTGAGCTGTGCCCTCCCCAGTGCCCATCCCAGGGGCACAATCCCTGCCCTGCTCCTGCTGCCCACACCACTGCTGACCCATGCCAGGATGCTGGTGCCCTTCTTGCCCACCTGGGCACTCTGCTGGCTCACATTAAGCTGAACTGTTTTAGGCTCTTTCCCCTCATTCTATCACCTGGCACCAAGGAGCAGAGCCCAACCCCCACCTCCCTGCAGCCTCCTCTCAGGGAGCTGCAGAGAGCAATGAGCTCTGCCCTTAGCCTCCTCTGCTCCACACTGCACACCCTCAGCTCCCCTCAACTGTTCCTCCCCAGCCCTCTTCTCCAGGCCCTTCTACAGCTTTGGTGCCCTTCTCTGGACCTGCTTCAGTCCCTCAATCATAGAATGGTAAGGTTGGAAGGAGACCTCAAGGATCATCTAGTTCCAACCCCCTGCCATAGGCAGGGACACCTCCCACTAGTACAGGTTACTCAAGGCCTCAATGTCCTTCTGGGAGTGATGAGTTGAGACCCAAGTGCAGGACCTAGCATTTGGCTTTGTTAAAGCAGCTGACCTCAGCCCATCAACCCAGCCTGGACAGATCCCATTGCAGAGCCTCCCTCCCCTCCAGCAGATCACCACTGCCACCCAATTTAGTGTCACCTGCAAACCAACTGACGTCTTGGTCTCTGTGTTCAGCAGCCTGGTTCTGGAGTGCAAAGCACAGAGAAAGACCCAGAGGTAGAGCAAACAGCTGTAAAACTCCTGGAACACCTGGATCTTACTCTCACTGATGTGCAGCTTTGGTTTAGCTATCTGCAAAGTGCCCTTAGAGCACCATGCAAAGTTATTGTCTGACCACCATATGAAACAGCAACATTTTGTCAGCCACATCTGCCACCACACCAAAAGCAAGAAGAAATGTGTGATCAGAAGAGTTTCTGGCTAGTTCTATCACAAATCCAGCCCAGAATCCAGCCTCACCACTAGGAATGTGCCAAGGCTGCCTTCTGGGGCAGAAAACTCCTGCTAAAACCTATGTTAGTGGTTTTGGTTTGGTTGGTTTGATTGTTCTTCCTTGAACTGAAGGGGAAAGGTTGTCATGAGACACAAGGAGTGAGCTTAACCACACAAGACAAGGCAGATGAAAAGTTAACCTGAGGACAAGACAGGAGCAAGGCATCACTCAGCATCTTCACAGGCATATGAGGGAAGGGACCCCAGAGGAAAGCACCAAACCCCTTCCTGAAAGTGGCAGATCATGGCTACAGCAGGGCTCAGTGACAAAATCACATCTTCATGTACCCCTCCTCCCACCTGTGTGGCACTCTCATGCCAAGAGGCAGGACTCCAGGCTGCCCAGGACCTCACACAATGCCAGCAGTGGAGCCACAGGATGTTACCAGCTTTGCATTTTGCCCATGCTGCCTGCCTGGTCACCATGCAGCATTATCTGGCTGATACCCATGAGCCCCACAGTCTGATTCTCATGGAAGTGTTTCCCATGGAAAGCCCTCTAAGGTCATCCAGTCCAACCATCAACCCAACACCACCATGCCCATTAAACCACATCCCCAAGTGCCACAGCCACAGGTTGCTTAACACCTCCAGGGGTGGGGACTCCACCACCACCCTGGGCAGCCTGTGCCAATCCCTGCCCACTCTTACCTCCTGAGGTTCCATAAGAGCAAGGGCAGGGTTCTGCAGCAGGGCTGGAACAATCCTCACTATCAATACATAGTGGGGGAGGAGGTGAGAGAAAGCAGCCCTCTGGAAATGGACTTGGGGGTGCTGATGGATGAGAAGCTGGACATGGGCAGACACTGTGAGCTTGCAGCCCAGAAGGCAAATCACAGCCTGGGCTGCATCAAAAGATGTGTTGCCAGCAGATCCAGAGAGGGCATTCTGCCACTTTGCTCTGCTGAGACTTCACCTGGAGTACTGCATCCAGCTCTGGAGCCCTCAATACAGGAAGGACACAGACCTGATGGAGCAGGTCCAGAGGAGAACATGAAAATGATCAGGGGGTTGGAGCAGCTCTGCTATGGGAACAGGCTGAGGGAGCTGAGGGTGTTCAGCCTGGAGAAGAGGAAGCTCCAAGGAGACCTAATAGCAACCTTCCAGTACCTGAAGGGAGCTACAAGAAGGATGGAGAGAGACTGTTTGCAAAGGCCTGCAGTGACAGGACAAGGCACAATGGCTTCAAACTACAGCAGTGCAGATTTAGGTTGGATGTTAGGAACAAGTTCTGCAACGTGAGGGTGGTGGAACACAGGAACAGGTTGCCCAGAGAGATAGTTGAGGCCCCATCCCTGGAGATACTCAAGGTTAGGCTGGATAGGGCTCTGGGCAACCTGATCTAGTTGAGGATGCCCCTGCTGAGTGCAGAGGGGGTTGGACTGGATGAGCTTTGGAGGTCCCTTCCAACCCAAACCATTCTATGATTCTTGCAACATAGAAATTCTTTCCTAATCTCCAACCTAAACATCCCCTGGCACAATTTCAAGGCAGTTCCAGATACTATGGAGAAGAGCCCAACCCCCACCTTGAGGCCATTTCCCCTCATTCACTTGATAGTAGGGAGAAGAAACCAAACCCCACCTCACTATAACCTCCTTTCAGAGAGTTGTAGACAACAATGAAGTCTTCCCTCAGCCTCTTCCTCTTCAGAATGAACCACCCCAGTCCTCACAGATGCTCCTCATAGGACTTGGTCTCCAGACCCTTCACCAGCTTCCTTGGCCTGAGTGTTCCTGAGATCAATCCCAGATTTGAACTACTTCCTCCTACTACTAGTGGGAGGTGTCCCTGCCTATGGCAAGGGGTTGGAACTGGATCAGCTTCGAGGTCCCTTCCAACTTTACCATTCTATGTCTCTATGATACTTTTCCTCTCACTTCAGGAACAACATTTGCAACCTACTAACTCCTGTGTGGAGCCTGCAGGCATGGAAAGCCCTTTCACCTGGTCCCACCTTCATCACTCAGCAACTAATGGAAAAGCAATCTCCAAAACCTGAATTAAAACCCCAAAAGAACCTGCTCACACTACCCAAAAGTGACACACAGACCAGAGATGAACTTCCTAAGCCAACAGGAGGACGATGGTGCCTGTTGCTAAGCTGCACAGGGCACGGTGTGGGCTTTTAAAGCTTGATTAAAAGTTCCCTTCCACTGAAAAGAGAAGCACAGGGCTCTGAAGACCTGAGCCACACAAAAATTGTTATCCTTAAAAAGCAGAATTCAATGTTGCTAAGCAGTGGGTGGCAGCTTCAGTGCATATGCTGAGCTTGAAAGGAGGGAAAAGGCAGGATTTTATAGCATGTAATTAGCTAGGAGCTACTAATTAGTGAATGCCATCATGTTCATCCTTTTTTCTCATCCACACCTGGCACTGAGATGCCTTCACAGGACCTGCTACCCCAGGATGGTTTAAGCAGCAGAGACCTAAGGCACTCAGGACCAGCAGAACTCGTCACAATTTCAGCTCAGTTTAAATCACACAGAATTATTTGAGCAATCAATTCCTCTCCTGGCAGGCTCTCAGGGGTTTGCTCTGCACAGCTTTCTCTTTTTCTGCTCCAAGTTTGGGCTGGCTCTGAGGCCAGGGCCTGATTTACACCAGCATCCAAAACTTGCCAAATTCATTGCGTTCAGTTGAGCGATTGCCCTGAAACGCGACAGGAATCTGTTTGCTGAACCTAATTTCCTGCCACTCTGGTGTCCAAAGTGAAGCCATTTGCAACTACTGCTTCTCTTTTCTCCTTTCCCACCCACCCCTGCCCCACATTAAGCAGATTTAAGGTTTATGTTTCACTCTTTGATTCTTCACTATCCATGGAGCCTGCTTCATGCTCCCTCCTACAGCAAACAGATTCCAGGCATTTTCNCTTCCATGTCCTTCCTGTGCTGGGGGCTCCAGAACTGCACACAGGACTGCAGCTGGGCTCTGAGGAGAGCAGAGCAAAGGGGCACAATCCCCTCCCTTGCCCTGCTGCCCACACTGCTCTTGCTGCAGCCCAGCACACAGTTGCTGTCTGGGCTGCATGAACACTGCAGCCTCATCTGGAGCTTTGCAGCACCCCAGACCCCCAGGGCCTGTTCCTGAGGGCTGCTCTCAGCCATTCCCCACCCAGCCTGTAGACAGTGAACATGGAACTGCTGGAGTGGGTCCGGAGGAGGCCACACAAAGATGATGAGAGGGGTGGAGAACCTATCTCAGCCTTCTCTTCTCAGGACTAAACAACCTCAGAGCTCTCAGCTTTTCTTCACAGCAGAGATGTCCAAGCCTGCAGCTGAAGCAGAGCTCTTGCAGTATGTGATCTGCATCCCCTGCATGGAATTTCCTGGGGCCATGGGATTCTCCCTCTTCCTAAAAATACTGCAAAAAGCCTCCCTGAGGGGATGCAGAAATCTTCTTTCTGCTCTTTGGAACAGAGAGGCTTGGTGCTTTTTTTGCAGCCCACTTCAGCTACTGGATTTTTATTTATTACACTCAGAGAGATTTTAAGGTAGAAAAAGGGGAAAAAAACCACTCCCCTTATACCCTGCCTCTGTGACTGCACCAATCTTAAGTGGATTAGTTTTGAATGGATGATCATCACCCTCTAAAAGCATTGTTATGGAAGATTTGCCAGCCCCTAAGATCTGTGCATCTCTGTGCAGAGTTTGCAAGGGATGCTGAGATCTTCACATGAGAGTAAGAAAACTACATAAAGAAAGAAATTGCATTTCTGTGCCATTAACAGCCAAGTCAGGCTCCTTCCTTCCCCACTGCAGCCACTCCTTCTGCTTTCCCACGTCTGGAGGCACAGCACAGACTGCTCTCAGGCCTGCCACAGGGTACAAACAACACTCAGCCCCTGCACAATGCTCCTTTTGTGAGGCAGAATTAGCCTCTCCTCGTGAGTCCTCCTGAGTTCGGTTGTGATATATGCAGGCAGGAAAGTGCAGAGAGCAGGCAAACCACACCACGACTGCAGGCTGCCTGCTTGCTGGCATAAAGCAACCACTAATTCTTCACTGTGGGGAAATATTGAAATGGTTAATATGCTGCTGGTCAAACCACAGGTTATTAATTTTCAACAGCAATCCAGCAGCTCAGGAGCTGTCAGACTGTAACAGAACTGCGGTAACCTGCTGTGAGTCCCCACACGAAAATGTCACTGGATGGTCCAGAAAGCACAAAATGCAGCACTGGGTGCAAACAAATACTACCAAAAAAAAGGTGGAACTGCAGTGTGCAGACAACTAAAGCATCACCCTGTTAGCAAGTAAAGCCTTATTAGTGCCAGGAGCTGAATTCAGCAGCTTTGCCTAGGTGTGAAAGCAATGCANGAGTAAAGGGGGAGAATCACATCTGGAACTGCCAGAAAGCAATCTATGGCTTTCCAGGCTCATCACTTTTTGGGTTGGTCTGTGGATTTGTTGTTTTGTTTTTTCTTTTCCCCTGCAATATTAATTTTAGCATTAAAGCTTTACACACACAGAGAGCACTTCTTAGCAGTCTCTGGCAGCAGGGAGAGATGTGTAAGAGGAGAGAAGAGGAGGCACTACCTTGCAGCAGGGCTATACACTGAACTTACCAAATGGACTCTGAAAATCTCAGTATTTACCTAAACCCAAAATGCATTGCCCAGATTAAACTCATCAGAACCACATTTCAGGCAGCCCAGAAGAGAGTGAGATTAAGCAAAGTTTCCCAGCTGGACTTTCTCCGGCAGCACAACTTTAGCTCAGAGCACTTCCCTGAGCCACCCATTTCTCAACACAGCCTCACCTCGTTAGGAGTCAGGGAGTCATTTTTAAGTATGATCAGGTTTTGTGCACTCTGCCCACTCTGTCCTGTCAGATGCCTCTCAGTCATCACCGCGGAGGGCCCCGCAGCAGTCCCCGTTGGGCCACAGGTATTGTAAAACATAAAAGTGTCACTTCCCGAGCCCGCTGTCAGGCAAGCCTTATAGCAGTAGGTCTTGGTGAGGGACCCATTGCCCCTCACTTCAATGAAATGAGGCTGCACTTTCAACCCCTGGGGCAACCTAGCGTCGATGTTGTTGTTGGCCTGCTTGTACAAGTCAGCAGGGCAGCGCTCTCGGACCCTACAGAAGCCTGCGCAGCAGCAGTCCCCGTACAAGCTGTATCTGTAGCACTTGATCGCGCTAAGCCCCACGATGGTGAAAAGGAAAACGAAGGAGACGGCGCTCAAAGCGATAATGAGATAAAGAGTGATCTCCGAGTAACCGCCGGGGCTTTGGACGTGCCGCCTGCGGTCGGGGAGGAGCTTGGAGACTCTGTCCACCACGGCGACGGTGATGGCTACTGAGGAGGACATAGGCGGCTCTCCGTTGTCTCTCACCTCCACCGTCAGGTTGAAAGCAGGCGAGCTGTCCTCCCCCAGCTTGCGAGTAGTCCTGATCTCCCCAGAGTGCAGCTCTATCCTGAACAACCCCGGGTCTGACACCTGCACCAGGTGGAAGAACAGCCAGGCGTTCTGCCCCGAATCCCCGTCGATGGCTATAATTTTGGTTACCAAATATCCAGCATAGGCCGAGCGCGGGATCATCTCCAGGGCTGCTGAATTGTTGGTTGAGGTAGGATACAGAATCTGGGGAGCGTGGTCGTTCTCATCCACCACGTAGATGTAGACAGCGACAGTGCTGCTCAGTGGTGGGATGCCGGCATCCTGAGCCTGGACAGTCACTTGAAACTCCCTCAGTGTCTCATAGTCAAAGGACCTGACAGCATACATGTTGCCAGTGTCGGATTTAATGGAGACATAGGAGGTGACAGGTAGCCCTTCGATCTCTCCGTCTAGCAGAGAATAGGACACGTAGGCATTTTCGGCGACATCTGGGTCGGTGGCTTTGATAGTGCACATCAAGGCTCCAATGGGGTTGTTCTCTGGGATGTAAACTGAGTACACAGGTTCCTCAAAGCGTGGAGGATTGTCGTTGATGTCGGAGATCTCCACGTGGATCACCTTCTGGGAGGAGAGGGGGGGGCTTCCGGAGTCAGTAGCTGTAACTGTGATGTTGTAGGCTGCTGCTTTCTCATGGTCCAATTTGCCCTTTGTGAGCAAGGTGTAGGAGTTCTTGAAGGAGTTGAGGGTGAAGGGGAGGCCGGGGGGGATGCGCAGGCTCACTTGCTTGTTCAGCCCTGAGTCCTGGTCAGTGACGCTCATCAAGGCCACCACAGTTCCTGCTTTTGCATCCTCTGGCACTGGGCTGTACAAGGAAGTCAGGACCACCTCAGGAACATTATCATTGGCATCCACGATGTTGACCAGCACCTTGCAGTGCCCAGCCATAGAGACAGGGCCCTGATCAGTGGCTTGCACATAGATCTCATAAGAGGATGCCTCTTCATAGTCCAAGGTACCATTAACCCGCACCTCCCCCGAGTGTGGGTCCACACTAAAGAGCTGCCTCACCTTCTGTGGGGTGTAGCTGCCGAAAGAGTAGATCACATCCCCATTGGAGCCCTCGTCGGGGTCTGAGGCATTGAGTTTGACCACTAGTGTGCCCGGTGGGGCATTCTCCAGAAGGCTCACAGTGTAGGTGGAACGGTCAAAGGCAGGGGGGTTGTCATTGGTATCCATCACCCGCACAGAGATCTGGGCTGTGCCAGACTTGGGGGGGTCCCCACCATCCACAGCAGTGAGCACCAGCTGCTGCAGGGCACTCTGCTCCCGGTCCAGAGGTTGCTGCAGCACCAGTTCCAGGAGTTTGCTGCCACTCTGGAAGCCTTTCAGGTCCAGGGCAAAGTGGTGGCTAGGGCTGAGCTGGTAGCTCTGCACGGAGTTGGTGCCCACGTCAGGGTCCTGGGCACTCTCGATGTGGAAGCGGGCGCCGGGCAGGGCAGACTCGCTGATTTCCAGCCGATAATCCTGGCGGGGGAAGCGCGGGGCGTTGTCGTTGATGTCCAGCACCTCCACCTCCACGTTGTGCACCTCGATGGGCTGCTCGATGACCAGTTCCAGGCTGAGGAAGCAGGTGGGGCTGAGCTCGCAGAGAGCTTCGCGGTCCATCCGCTCCCGCACCAGCAGCGCCCCGCGGCCCAGCTCCAGATCCAGGTACTGGCGGCCGCTGCCCGAAGTCAGCCGCGCTCCCCTGGCCGCCAGCCGCCGCGGATCCACGCCCAGGTCGCTCGCCACGCTGCCCACGAAGGCTCCAAGCGGCAGCTCCTCCCGCACGGCGTAACGCAGCTGCCCGCCCGCCGCTCGCCCGGTGCCGAGCCCCAGCAGCAGCAGCAGGCCCAGCACCACCGCCCCGCCGCGGCTCCGCCGAGCTGCCGCCGCCGCCATGGCCGGGGCCGGAGGGGGGTGGGGGGGAGCTGCCGGAGCCCGGAGCCGCCGCGCCCGGCCCTGGCCCGGCTTCACTCCCCGCCGCCGCCTCCGCCCGGCCGCTTCATGCAAGCGGCGAGCAGCAGCCACCGGCCATCTCCGGCTCCGCCGCCGCCCGCTCCATGCTCACCGGTTCCCACCTCGCTCTCCCTCCGGCGGCTCCGAGGAGGAGGAGGAAGGAGGAGGGACCGGGACTCGCCGGATCCGCTTTCTCCTGCTCCAGCTGCTGCGCGGGAGGAGGCAGCGGGGGAGGACGCGTAAGCCGCGGCTGGCTCCGGTTCAGCACCTCGGCGGCGAACAGCGGCGGGGCCGCCGGCGGGAGCCGCCCCCGCCCAGGCTGCCTGCGGGAGCCGCTGCCCGCCGGAGGGACCCCGCTGCCCGCCGGAGCCGCCGCTCGCTCCGCTGCACCGTCCTCACCCACGTGTTGCAGCCGCTCGGTGAGCCGGGCCCCCAGCTCCCGGTAGCCGCTGCCGAGCCGGGGAGGGGTGCGGCTCCTGTGCCGCCGCCGCCGCCCCTCGTCTCCGCCCTGGCTTCGCTGCTGAAGCTTTGGGGGCGCGGAGAGGAGGAGAGGTGGGTGGGGAAGAGCCGCAAACCGTCCGCACTTCTGGACCTGCTGCTGCAGTACTAAAGTGCATCCGCCGGAGAGGGTTAAATCAGCGCAGGGCTCCGGAAAAAACCGGGCCTCCAGCCAGGTCCGGTGCCGTCGGTGCGTTGCTGCAGTGTGTTTGACGACCTCTTTCTTGGAGACCTGCCCCCCTCTGCTCCCGCGGAGATTCATCCTCGCTGCAGCACCGGCCCTCTGCCCAATCTCTGTGGGCCCCCCTGCCCCGCTTCCAGCCTCCTCCCACTCAGCTCCCTCTCGCACTTGCAGCAGCCGCCGCGCCCCGACAGCAGCTGGGCTCGGTAGGATTCTGCAAGTCACACCCACCAGGTATCAGCATTAAAGGTGGGCTTCGGTTTCTCATCCAATGCAATAAACAGGCTCAAGGTGATCCAGTGCAGCTCGTGAGAAGATGGAAAAGTGCAACACAATCCGTTTCCCACTTTTCTCCTCCTTTGCCCTTGTGATGGAGGACTGACAAAAAAAGCCCAGGGGCATGAACTGGAACAAACTCAGCAGTGGGGGTGAGAGTGCTGCAGCCACAATGAGTTCTACCCCAACACCACCAATGCCAGCAAAGACAATAAACTGCAGCATTCATTAGTCACTTCAGTTGATTCTTGATGAGACAAACCACAGCACCAAAAAGGTCCTGCAAGGTTGGATCAGATGATCCTTTAGGTCTGTTCAACCTGGGATTCTATGACTCTCTGACACAGTCCTCCATGTTGTACTCACAGCCCAGTGCAGAAACTGCTTCTCTGCAAATGTTTGCCTCCCTGATTTTTTCCCTTCCTTACATCATACGACCAAAGAATCCTCTCTGGATCGGGCAGAGGATGTCAACATTCAGCTAAAACCTCATTCATTGTCCTTTGTGGGGCTTGGGCAGCCCTCACCCTGTGTGAGATGACTTTCAAGACTACAATCTCACACTATAAATCCCAAAAAGATTTTACTGTCATGCACCTGATGAACAAATCTCAGGGGACAATTGTCCTAATTCTGCTTCACTGCTGAGTAATTCCCAGCCTATTGGCTTCTGCCAGTGGCCACCATTACCAGAAGAGACAACAGGAGTGCCCTATTTTAATTCAAGGACATTGAACTGTTGGAGTGGGTCCAGAGGAGGCCACAAGGATGGTCAGAGGGCTGAGGCAGCTCTGCTATGAGGACAGGCTGAGAGAGTTGGGGCTGTGCAGCCTGGAGAGGAGAAGGCTGCCAGGAGAGCTTGGAGTGGCCTTGCAGGATCTGAAGGGGGCTACAGGAAGGCTGGGGAGGGACTATTGCCAAGGTCTTGGAATGGCAGGACAAGGGGAATGGGTTTGAACTGGCAGAGGGGAGATAGAAAGTGGATGTTAGGAGGAAGTTGTTTGGAGTGAGGGTGGTGAGACACTGGCACAGGTTGCCCAGGGAGGTTGTGGCTGCTCCCTCCCTGGAGCTGTTCAAGGCCAGGTTGGATGAGGCCTTGAGTGACCTGTGCTAGTGGGAGGTGTCCCTGCCTATGGCAGGGGGTTGGACCTGGCTGATCTTTGAGGTCCCTTCCAACCTTCCCATTCTATGATTCTATGATTATGTTTTGGCTGATAGGTTCATTTACTTCTCAGATCATTTTTGTGTCCCAAATATTTGTCCTCAGATTTATTCTCATATTTATTTATTTATTCTCATACTCTTATTTATTTATTCTTCAGTATCCCCAGCAAACAGTGCTGTGGAACCACTTGACCCTGCTTAGCTTTTGAGGAAGGATAAATGTAGGTCTGTGCAGACCAAGAAGGACAGACAGAGATGCCAAGTGCCTAGAACATGTGGAAAATTGCCCATTCCATCCAGTTGTCTAAACATGAGCCAAAAAAAAAAAAAAAAAAACCAACCACATTAGAAAGAAAAATCAGTTTCAAATTGTTGGCTAGCAACCCACCTTCAGGATCATAACATTCAGATTCAGAAATAAATGACCTGACAGCCTCACCAAAAAAAAAAAAAAAAGCAAACCACAACCAACCAAACAAAACCCTGAGAACAAACTAAAAACATACCCCAACCAACCCCCCAAAAAAAAAAACAAACACACCAACCCCTGCCTCCCTCCAAAAGAAAACCCAATCCAAATCATCTCAAAACCTTGCTAAAAGCCATAAAAATGCTGTGTCAGCACCAACATAAAGGCACTGTGTGGCTGGGTGGCAAAATACCTTTGCAGGCATCATGTACAAGAAGCCTAAAGGGTCACAGCCTGACTCCTGCAGACAATCACTGAGTGGTTTCATCCAGTGTGATGGTTTGGGAGTTCCCTGCCCCTCCCCACTAAGAAAATCACCCAGACAAGACTCAGCCTGCTGGAAGTTAAGGACTGAAGCTCTATTTACAGCTTAGCACAATGTACAAGCAGAGATAGACACAACAGACAGGAATAGTTACAGAGATATCCAAGTTAAAGGTAATACAGCAACACAATTCCCCTCCCAGAAATCAGAGTCCCCAGGAGGGGCTCCCAACCACCCTTCCACCTTCTCCCCACCCCTCTACCTTACCACAGGGTCTGCCTTACATGCAAGGTGGATTGGCAAGGGGGGTTAGAAGCAGAGTGATGAGTTGGGTTACACAGCAGAAGCCCAGCAGACACAGCAGCTCCCAGAGAGGGACTCTCTCTATCTTATCTATATTTGGGTCCTTGTTAATACATCTCAGCAAGCCTATGAGTGAAGCAGGCACCACCACTGTTTGCTTTTCACAGCCTAGCATCTAATTCTTTTCATAAAAATATTCTAATTAGCTTCAAACCAGCACATCCAGATAGATCATTTCTGCCCCACACCTCCCATGGGTAGAGCCACAAAGTCCCCCAACAAACATTTGCCTTATTGAACCTCACAAGGTTCCCCTCTGCCTGCTTCTCCATCCAGCCTGTCCAGATCCTCTGGCCCTCTGGATAGATCTCAGCCTTCAGTCTTATCAATCCCACCACTCACCTTGGTATCAGCATCATAGAATGGTAAGGTTGGAAGNTCCCCTCCCTTGCCCTGCTGCCCACACTGCTCTTGCTGCAGCCCAGCACACAGTTGCTGTCTGGGCTGCACTCACACTGCAGCCTCATCTTGAGCTTTTCATCACCCCAGACCCCCAGGGCCTGTTCCTCAGGGCTGCTCTCAGCCATTCCCCACCCAGCCTGGAGTTGTGCTTGGGATCAGCATCAAAGCTGCTGAGGCTGCCTCACTCTCACTGTATCATTGATGAAGACATTGAACATCACTGGTCCAGATACAAACCCTGACCTAAAAAAAATCATCTCTAAAATTCATTGATGGCCTCACTAATTTCACTGATTCCCACCCCTTCCAGTGGCAATGCTGAGTCAGTCCTGCAGGCCTTGAGAATTAATTCAGAGAAAACTTCCATTGAGAAAACACTTCAGGAGCTGCTCTGTAGTGCTATTGATTTTTTTTCTCCTGAACAGTAAAAACCCAAACACAGCAAACCATCATTTCTGTTTTGATTAAATTGAGGCTCAGGGGCTTTCTAGCTTTGCTTCCCCCAGAGTTTTGTTTTCCAGTAATGTCATGAAATTGCATTTAAGCACCAAATTTTCACAGAATCACAGAATGCCAGGTTGGAAGGGATCTGAAGGATCAGCTGCTCCAGCCTGGTCCAACCTTTCTAGGTCATGGTCTAGTTGAAAGGAGCTGGCCCAGCACTCTGTCAGGCTGAGGCTTAAACTGTCCAGTGTAGGGGACTCCACTGCTTCCCTTGAGAGAAGATTCCAGTGTCCAACTGTTCTCATGGGGAAGCAGTTTCTTTTGGAGTCCCATTATGATCTCCCCTGGAGCAACTTGTTCCCATCACCCCTTGTCTTTTTCATGGGACTTTGTAAAATGGGACTCTCCATCCTCCTGGTAGCCACCCTGTATGTACCAGTCCATGGTAATAAGGTCTCCCCTGAGCCTTCTCCTCTCAAGGCTGAACAAATCTGAGAGCCTCATGAGGTTCAATAAGGCAAACCGCAAGGTCCTGCACCTAGGTCAGAGCATCCCTCAATATCAGCCCAGACTGGAGGATTATGAGATTGAGAGCAGCCCTGCAGAGAAGGACTTGGGGGTGCTGGTGGGGGAGAAGCTGGACAGGAGCCAGCAGTGGGCACTGGAAGCACAGAAGCTCAAGGCTTTGGTTTCTCAAAGCCTTACCCAACCTGGTTTTGAACACCTCCAGGATGCTTTGTAGGTTGCATCCAAAGCAGCATGGACAGAGATGGAGAAAGAGGATCCTGCCCCTCTGCTCTGCTCTGATGAAACCTCACCTGAAGTTCTGGGCCCCCTCAACACAAGAAGGACATGAAGAGGATCAGAGGCCTGGAGAACCTCTGACAGGTTGATAGAATTTGGGTTGTTCAGCCTGGAGAAGGCTCCAGGGAGACCTTAGAGCTGCATTTCCATATCTGAAGAGGACTTAGAGATCTCTCTCTAAGGCAGGGGAGGGCCTGCAGTGGCAGAACAAGGAGCAACAGTTTGAAACTGGAGCAGGATAGATTTGGGTTGGACATTAGGAGGAGGTTCTTCTAAACAAGAGTGATAAGATACTGGAACAGGTTGCCCAGGGATGTGCCCCATTCCTGGAGACATTCAAGGTCAAACTTGACGTGGCCTTGGGCAGCCTGATCTCTTTGGAGGTGACCCTGCAGGGGGTTGGACAAGATGACCTTTGAGGGTCCCTTCCAACCCAAATGCAACCTGTGAACCTGTCTCAGCCTTCACTTTGAAACACCTTCAAGCCTCACTAAATCCAAATGCAGTCACTGGGCTCAGATCAGTGCACAGGAGCAAGAGACTCAGACTCCAACCCTGGAGTAAGAACTGCTGATAGAAGCTCCCAGCCCCAAATATCCATTTGCTGATAAACCTGATAACCCCTGAAGCAATTGGATACTGCCTGCATGCCTTTATCTATACCCACAACCCTGCAGGGCTTTGCTGACATACAAAACACTGCACCACTTTAATTAGCTTAGTTAAATTAAATGATGAGAGTCCTGTAGCAGGAGGCCAAGCACAGGGACGTGGCAAAGGATACACTGATTTGATCAAAGGCCTGCAGGAGAACATCAGGTGTGCATCCAGACCCTGATACACTGAGATATGCCTATACAAGAGGCTGAAGTAGTATTACTAGTCTGGACTGAGTCATGGAGTCACAGAATGGCTCAGGTTGGAAAGGACCTCAGAGGTCATCGACTCCAACCCCTTGCCAAGGGCAGGGACACCTCTCAACTAGACTTGGTTGCTCAAAGCCTCACCCAACCTGGTTTTGAACACCTCCAGGGAAGGAGCATCCACAACATCCCTGAGCAAACTATTCCAGAGTCTCACCACCCTCACACTGAAGAATATGCTCCTCACCTCCTCAGCTCTTGCTTCTTCAGCAGTCTAACCCTACTCTGCCTCAGCTTCAAACCATTCCTCCTTGTCCTGTCTCTAGACCCTTAAGATAAGTCTCTCAGCAGCCTCCCTGGAGGCTCCTTTCAGGTGTGTCAGAAGGCAGCTCTAAGGTCCCCCTGGAGTCTTCTCTTCTCCAGGCCCCCCAGCTCCCTCAGCCTGTCCTCAGAGCAGAGCTGCTCCCAGCCCTTTGGTCATCCTTGTCACCCTCCTCCAACTCAGTCCAGCAGCTCCATGTCCTCCTCCTGCTAGGGACACCAGAGCTGGAGGCAGGATTGGAAGTGAGGTCTCAGCAGAGCCAAGGGGCAGGATCCCCTCTCTTGCCCTGCTGCCCACACTGCTCAGGCTGCAGCCCTGCACCCAGCTGCCTGCTGAGCTGCATGAGGGCACTGCTGGCTCCTGGGGCTCAGCAATCAACACCCCCAAGCCTTTTCCATCAGGGCTGCTCTCAACCCACTCTGAATCCAGCCTGGATTTGTGCCTGGGGTTGGTCTGACCCAAGACTTGCACATTTTGACTTGTTGGAAGTCCTCAGATTCCCACACAAGCCTTCCTTGAAACTGTTCCACACATGGCCATGCCTGAATGAATGGAGCTGCAGTGCAGTGCCACAGGAATACTTCCATGCACATATTTCTCTTGGGAATGATACAAATATACATGGATAAAATTCTGTAGGTCCTCAGGGCCTTGCAAGTTCATCCATTTCAAAGCACTGAATCATAAAACTGGTTTAGGTGGAAGAAACCTCTAAACTCATTCAGTCCAAACATCAACCTAAGACCCCCATGGCCACAAAGCCATGTCCCCAGGTGCCATGCCCACACATTTCTGGAGCACCTCCAGAGATGGTGACTCCATCACCTCCCTGGGCAGCCTGTTCCAATCCCTGACCACTCTTGCAGCAAAGAAAGTTTCCCTAATATGCAACTTAAAGCTCCCCTGAGCACAATTTCAGTCCAATTGCACCTGGACAAGGAATGTTTTTTCATATTACACTGTAGCTACAATCACCTAAATTTGCTTCTGCAGCAATAAATCTGTGTTCAATTTGCTTTGCTGCAGAACGCTCTGCAGAATCCTTCCTCTGGCTATTTCTGAGCCTCACACAGCAACAGGAGAGAGAAAGACATAGGAGAAAACAGGCAGCTTGGAAATTACAACACCTTCAGCCCAGCACTCCAATGTTATTTTGACAACTGAAAAGATGTTTTGCTTCTTTGTAAATAATTTCACCTTCTGTAAGCCACAGAACGGGAGGGGCTGGAAGGGAACTCCATAGAGTTATGGGTTTAAAGTGTCAGAGAGGGGAGATTTAAACTGGATGTTAGGAAGAAGTTCTTTACAGTGAGGGTGGTGAGACACTGGCACAGGTTGCCCAGGGAGGTTGTGGATGCTCCCTCCCTGGAGGTGCTCAAGGCCAGGCTGGATGAGGCTTTGAGTGACCTGTGCTAGTGGGAGGTGTCCCTGCCTATGGCAGGGGGTTGGAACTGGATGAGCTTTGAGGTCCCTTCCAACCTTCCCATTCTATGATTCTATGAATTCTATGCTTCTCTCAGTTCTTATATTATCCACCTTTTACCTTTTTTTCACTTCTGCCTGCACCAGGCACTCCCTTTCCTTCTTTGTGCTGTTTTTTCCACTCCACATCCCAGGACTTTTTGCATTTGTCCTTCTGGATGTACAAGAAATTCCCTGTGCCATGAAGATGCTGAGAGGGCTGCAGCAGCTGTGCTGTGAGGACAGGCTGAGAGAGTTGGGGCTGTGCAGCCTGGAGAGGAGAAGGCTTCCAGGAGAGCTTGGAGTGGCCTTGCAGGATCTGAAGAAGGCCTACAGGAAGGCTGGGGAGGGACTATTGAGAAGGTCTTGGAATGGCAGGACAAGGGGAATGGGTTTGAAGTGTCAGAGGGGAGATTGAAAGTGGATGTTAGGAGGAAGTTGTTTGCAGTGAGGGTGGTGAGACACTGGCACAGGTTGCCCAGGGAGATTGTGGAGCACAGAATCACCCAACGTGATCTTTGATCACGTTGTGTGATTCTGTGCTCTACAACCTCCCTGAAGGTCTTCTGTGCTCCACAACCTCCCTGGAGGTGTTCAAGACCAGGCTGGATGAGGCCTTGAGTGACCTGTGCTAGTGGGAGGTG
>WBNM01009025.1:0-13253 GCA_013399055.1 Ramphastos sulfuratus | reverse complement strand
TGTGATACTGTGATACAACCTTTGTTGTACTTTCACCCACAAGCCTGGTACTCTCTAGCCATTCTCAGATTTTCAGCAAGGTTTGTGGTGGTCCAAGGGCTGGTATCAGCAGTGAAGAGTGGTTTACCTAGGTTTTAGGATGCTGGGATATGATTAGAATTAAGGGTGTTAGAAACCAAGGACATGACTACTAGGGCTTTACTTAGTTGCAGGGAAGAGGGGGTGAGAGAAGACAGCATTCATGGTTATGCAGTAAAAGCACCTCTAGTCCATGCCTGGCTTCATGTGTCTTCTGAAGTACATGCCATGTGCAACAGGTGTCATATAGGGAGAATAAAGAAGGGAGAGCAGGGCAGGAGGGTTGCCAGAAGGGAGAAAGGGAAATTTTCTGGGACTTCTGTGTCACTTCTGGGTACTGGCTAAACCACATAAATGTACCCACGAATATGCTTTATTTGTTTCTTGCAAGGAGGAGGTGAACTCACAGCCATCAGGGAATGGTGACTCTCACCCTGCAGGGCATCACTGATTAAACAAATACCAGAGACAATACTCAGCAGACAGAGAGTAGGCCAGCAGCAATCAAGACTAAGGAGAATCAGAAAGAAAAATCACATTAATGGGCCATTTCTAGAATAATGTGAAAACAATCAGATAAATTGTTGGGAAAACATGGAGTAGAGGTAGTTTCCACATGCTGAGTGTATTTTCTACATTTTTTAAAAAGCACATGCTTTTTAAACGATTTACTTATTTTTACACCAAGAGGCTTGAAGCTGCCAAAAAGCAAAGCTCTGAACTAAAAAAGGATTCCAGTTCTCTACATGAAACTGCCCAAAGTATACCCAGAATTGGCAATATGATCTTTGCTTCTGCAGAGAAAATACTGAGTCATGTTGTCAGCCCACACACATCTAACAAAAATAAAAGCAGCCCAATGATTCAAGATTCACCCACTCGTCATTTAAAGAAAACACAAGTCATTCAGTCGTGCCTCATGCTTCAGAGACCTTTAGAAAACACCCAGCGCAGGGAACATTTGCCCACGTCATGCCCACGCACCGTTTCCAATCAGCAATGTCATTTGCAACGCGTTTACTCTCGGGTCTGGACAGTGTTTGTTTCAGCATCCTTGCAGGAAGTTGCCGAGACTTAAAGGCTTCTGCCGAAAACGTGACGCGGTAGCCTCAGCCAGCTCTTCTGTTAGCAACGCCGAAATGGTGCAACACAGCGTACCCAGCTGGAATCCCTGGAGGAGGCTGGAGAGCACCCTGTGCTGCGTTGCATAAAAGATCTGGCAAACTTAAGCCGTAGTTTATGTAAAATACTATTGTACTCTTCCTTCAGTGGTTAATCCTGTACTGAAGCGTTAGTGCTTCCTGCTCCGGGCTCCTCAGTCACTCAGCACACATCAGACTGGGAGGTGTTTGCACATTGAGATTTGGGGAATTATGCAGGAAATGCTCTTTCTTTTACTCCTTCCCAAATCCTTCTCTTCTAGCAAGAAGAAAAAAAAAAAAACCAAAAAAAAAAACCCCAAAAAACCAAAAAACCCCCACCAGGTTCCAGCATTTCACTCGGCTGTTGGCAATCTCTTTTCCTCCTTCTGTGCTAAAAGCTCCTTGAAGTATTAACAGCTGAACCTGAATGTACGGCAGCCAGCCCAGCTCATGACGGAGGGGGAGACGTCACCGCACAGAGGACAGTTACACAATCTCTGTGGTGCTGAAAGTGGGGATGGAAACTTGTCAGGAGACCAAAGGAGGGAGCTAATTTGTGTTTTGTTTTACACAGCATGATTTTAATCAGAGCAAAAAGCACTCGGTTGTGTTTTTACGTACAGTGTTAGAGACAAGTTAACAGAGCAGCTAGGGGCAGGATACTCTCTGAGGGCACCACAGTGAGAAACATTAGTCAGGGAAAGGTACAGTAGACAAGTCTCCTACATCCAATTTATCAGCATTTCCTTGCTTCTTCAGGAAGACTACATGCTATGAAGCAAGAAGCTAAGAGGCATCTTCATCAAAATGCTGTGATTTTCTAATTTTATAAGAAGGAAGAAGAACAAAATAAAAGAAAGGGAAAAAAAAAAAAAAGAGAGAGACCTACAAAAACCTTGAGGATAAGCTTATTTGAAAACACTCTTCCCAGAGGTTTTGGTTGTGTTGCAAAGAAAAACATGGTGTTCAGAAAACCTATCTGACTTGCAGCCAATATTTGACAGCAGTTGCATCCAGGTTACCTCTGACACAAGATCCTCTAGCTTCAGTTGCAAACAGGTGTGTGCAAATTCCCCTTTGCAACCAATTTTCTGCCTCACAGAGAGCAGACAGCACAAGGGGCTGGCAGAAGCTCTGAGCATCACAGTTCCCAGCATAGGCTACCTTGCAGCACCCCCTTTCCACACTGCAACAGCCAGAGAGTGGGAGTAGGGAGCCACGTCCTCATTCAGTCATCTCTCCCTAGTGAAACTCACAGCTATGCCCTCTTCACAGGATAGTCAGAGTGCACCCTTGCATGTGCCAACATGTGCCAGAGAGGGAGTGGGGTGGCAGGTTGACAGGAGAGTAAATACACCTTAATTTGTTTGCTTTGTAGTCCTGGTAGGTTTAGTGAAAACTCAGAGGTGAGATTTGATTCCTGGGGAGTGCTATTGCTGGAGAAAATCCAGCTGCCTTCTCTTTATCCACTGTGAATAAATGCTCCTTTTCCCCCTCAGTTCAGCATTGTTCCTTGACAACTAAGAAAAAAGGAAAAAACAACAACCAACCAACAAGCAAACAACAGCAACAACAACAACAAAAAAAAAAACCTCTACAAAACACACCTGGGAACTTTTGTTTCTTTATGCATTTTGCTGAGGACAATCTAAATGCATTGTCTTGTACCTAGTTGAAGACAGGATGAACTGCATGTTAAGGTATGAAAGGAAAGCTATCAGGTAAGCTCGTTTGTAGCTTTCTACATTCACTTCAATAAACCCTACCCACAGAGCTTTATCCCGCCAGTTAGCCCCTTTCCACTGTAGCGCCTGAAAGCATCACCCTCTCTGCTCTCATCCCACTTCTGTGTTCTCATTTGACCCCCTCCTCTATGCACATTTGTCTCCCTGACTCAAACAGCTCCCCAAGGAACTCAGGCACCACCAATGCTTGGTGACGAGGAAAAGGGAAGACAGATTTGACTGAATATGCAAACAATCCCATTCGCACCCTAGCATGTACAATTCGGGTCTTTGTCAGCATGATGGAGTATGCTCTGTCCTGTTTGTTTTCCTCCCCAGTATTATGATACACACCCTTTTCATATGAGCATTATCAAATGCTGTACCTGAATCAGCCTTTTCAAAACAAGCTGACTGCTGCTTGGCTACTATCTGTCCACCAACTGTTTATTAATTTTGTTCCAAAAAATATATAGCCAATGATAAAATCCAGTGTAAAATCTGCAACTGCCATTTAAAACTAATAGAAAACAAAACAAAACAAAAATAAAGACAAAACACCATACCAAAAGGCTTTCCCATATTTGATATCTGATACCACTAAGGCACTGGGTGGAAGCATTTCACTTGCATGAGCAACCCTGCTTGAACGCAGCCCATTGCGACTGGAGCCTGATGGCTCTTGCACCTGGAGTGGTGTGTTCAGGAAGCTGTCTGCCTTCCCTGAGCAGCTTCACGCTGCAGGGGCACACACAGTGTGCAAGAATCAGCTGATCCCACCTCATACTACCCTGGACAGACAGACACACACCTCGGTCGTGAAGGATGTCAGGGCAAAGGTGCAAAGTGCTTTCGCAGCTCGGGGTGGTGGTGGCAAACACCAGAGCGACACTGACAGGGCCCCAGGCCTGGCAGACAAAAGCCCTCTCCCTGCTCTCTCCCTTCCGTTGTCCCCATGACGGAAGTCTCATGAATCAAGTCAAACACCCAGCGACAGGCTGGAGAAATCTATTAATATGCACCCGCCGCAGCACGTCGCAGCCCCTTGCCTCGCACGCCGCTCACCTGCCTGTCTCACCCCTGGCAGGCAGCGCGGAACAAAGGAGCGGGGGGAACGGCAGCGACTGCCCCCCGAAACGGAGGGAGGCAGCGGCTGGAAACAAAGGCCGTTCGCGGCCGCCATGGGTGTGAGGAATGCTGCCGCTCGCCCTATTGTCTGGCGTCCTTTGTGCTTCCTCCACTCTCTCTCTCCCCAGCCGCACAGGCAGAAGTACTGGGAGAAGGACAGAAACGGCTTTGTTGCGAGACGCCCTCCCGTGCTAAAAGCCTCCTGCTCTCAGCCTGCCGTACGTGCCCGTCTGACACTCTGGCCCACACTCCTGCCCTAGAAGGCAGGTAGGGTGCCTGCTCTGCCTCCCCAAACAGCCCAGCCTGGCCCAGGGCTGGACAGACCGACTCTGGATTGGTTTCTCTGTGCCCGTGGGGCACCTGGCAACCCACTTCTGAGCACCTTCTGCTCCCCCAGAAATTTGTCCCTGTGAAGATTTTGGGAGGCAGGGAGTGGTCACCTGGTCCTGTGCAGCTCTGCCCTTATCGCCCACATCACCGTTGGCAGGGCTAGCAAACCTTGCTGGGCTGCATTGAAGCAGATCTGGCAGCATGAGCTTTGATGCACACTGAGCACTCCTCACACCCCTCCCGGCCCAAGGAGCAGCACAGAGACCTTTGCCAAACCTCCACTCCTTTGTCAAGTCTTGGTCATGCCCCTACCCCCGCCAATCAAGCCACATGTGCAGCTGCAGTATTACAGCCCCTCAAGTGGATCCTGGTGGCAGGACTCCCTTGTCAGGGCAGAGCTTTAATTTCCAAGCTCTCCCAAGGGGTCAGTCCCCAGCTGCAGCACACTGCTCATCTCTCCTCCTATCACCATTCTACACAGGCATTGGGAGGACCAGGACAGAGAGACAAAAAGGAAAGCCAGGCCCCTCCAGTGTGGGGAGCAGGGTGACCCTGCAACACCCGTGCCACCAGTCAAGGGACTACAGCTTTGCCTGGCCCCACAGCAGCCATAGCATGTGGGCCAGCTGCAGTCAGTGACCCATGGAAAGGTTTACTTTAGGAAACACCACACTGGCTCAAGCAGTCCCTGTCCTGGCCGCCCTTGGCTGTCTTGTACCTCCCTGCTGGAACCACTCACACAAGAAATCTTAGACACATACAGAAACAACTACAAGGTGGGTCTCATTTGGACAATATGGCCAATGGGATGTAAGCAAAGAAAGACAGATAGGGTCCAAACCCAGGGAAAAAGCTTGCTCCCAAGGGATGGCACCTGGAACCACAGAAGAGCCCTAGCACATGCCTGCTCCACTGCCAGGACAGCAGCAATGGTCACTCTGGTACACAGAACAAAAGGGTCTGGGAAAGAGCACCAAGAGGCTTACTGTACAGAGGCTGCTGATGAAGCCTGGAGGGTATCTGGAGGAGTCTGGGATGATAAGGAGGCAGATGTATACATGCAACATTTTTGTGCTGGGAAAACAGTTTCTGACATTTTCTGGTGTTGAGGGCTGCACATTAAAGGGGGAGACTCTATTTATAATTATTTTAAATAACTGTTAAGTAATTGTTGCCAAAAAAAGCTCCTATAACCATCAACAAGGAGGTCCCCAAACAAATGTTCAGAATTTTTTGCTAATGGAAAGTGTAAAATTCCTGCTTTTAATAGGTCCTAGAAACCATGATATCTAAACATCATTGTTTCTCTCCTTGAGTTTTGCTCTTCACAGTGCAGCTTCAGCTGCTTTTGTAAGGTATACTTGTGCTTTAGAAGCAGGAGTTGCACTGAGATCAGTGGACAGGAGGTTCCCAGCAACATCTAAGGGGAACAAGCAAGGCAGTTATTCCCAAAGCCTCCAACTAAAAGGAGACTTTTTGAGGATAGATAAGGAAAAAAGCCAGATAAAGCAAAAGGCCTTCATCTTGGAATGTAAAAACCTCAGAAAAAGGTGGCAGTTTGGTGGCAGAGCTCCCGGCCTCTCTTCTCCATGCCTCTTCCATAACACCTCTTTGCTTCTCTGGGCAAATGGAGACACAGCAGCTCTGCTCTTTGGGCCTGCACCAAGCTAATGTTCTTGCACAGTTGCATTTCAGCAGTGCAAAGCTGAACTTGCATGACTGTAAGAGACATTTTGCAATCCAGGCTGGAGAAGCTGCCTAAGTTGATGAAGATGATGAAAATAGAACAAGGTGTAACGAGGTGTCTCTTACTGAAAAGCAGGGAACTTCCCCCAGGCATCCTTCAGGTCCTGAAGAGCACTCATGTCAGTTTGTAACTTATTAACACAAACACTCGCGTGATCAAAGTTCAGCAGGTGTTCAGTTGCTCTTCTGGAACATCAGACTTGAAAAGTACATTGCACAGGTCCCCGAGGAATAAGACAGCCATCCAGAGGAAGCACCCCTTGTTTCACCTGCCCAGAGATCTCCACTGCATTGCTATACACTTGCATCGTGATGTAGTGTTCATTCACCACCCAGTGCTTGAGGAACCAGATCTGCTCATCTCTATCAGGCTATGGTTCCCGCCTCCCCTCACAACAAAACAGCTTTGCACCCCAGTGAAGCCTCAAAGGGTCCCCAGTTTTAGCAGGAAATTCTCCACTGAGCAAGCAGATTTATTTGCTTCCTAGTGAGATGAGTGGCTCCATTGGCACACATGCTGCATGTTTTAAGTGTCTCCCCTGCAGCTGGAACTTAACCCTAATCTAAATTATACCTCCAGTGCCCTAATTTAAAGAAGTACTCAATAGACTGTGTCACTTGGAAAATTAATCGTGTTGCTGCTGGGCAAGTATGGATGGGAAATGGAGTCCACATTACACCTCGGCATCAGATGAGAGCAGCAGGGCTGTTTCTCCCTGGAGCAGGAATCACAGGCAAAGGGACTGCTGTTTCCCACAGCCAGTCTCCTGTCAGGCCACTAAGCCCACACAAGATAGGTCACCTCCAAAGGAAACTCCAAGGTGCCAGGGTTGATTTTCTATCTGCTGCCTACCATGCTGAGTGCTGCTCCCAAGAAGCCATCCCTTTAGAAAGGGGAGAGGAGAGTGGCAATGGCAGACATACGCCATGGGCAGAAAACCTACCCTACTAGGGGCAGCAAAGCTGCAAGAAGGACATGAGGAAAGGAGGCGCTAATAAGAGCATCTTTTCTATGGAGAAAGGCTGACAGAGTTAGAGTTGGTTCAGCCTATAGAAGAGAAGACTCAAGAGAGACCTTACTGCAGCCTTTCAGAAACTGAAGGAGGCCTAGAAGAAAGACAGGGACAATCTTCTTAGCAAGGCCTGTTGTGACAGGATAAGAGATAATGGTTTAAAACTAAAAGAGGGGAGATTTAGACTACATAGAAGGAAGATGTCTTTTACAATGAGGGGAGAGAAACACTGAAACAGGTTGCCCAGAGAGGTGGTAGAAGCTTTATCTCTGGAAACATTCAAGGTCAGACTGGGTGGGGGTCTGAGCAACCTGCCATAGGTGAAGATGCCCCTTGCTTGCTGCAGAAGGGTTATGCTAGATGACTTGTGGAGGTCCCTTCCAACCCAAATCATTCAGTTATTCTGATGAACCAAAGCAGAGGAAGGCAAGAGCCCATGACTGATGAAACCTGGGAGGGAAGTGCTGATGGATGGAGCTGTAACTGTAGTCTTTCAAAAGGTACTGGGCATGACAACACCAGAAAGAAAAATCAAAGCAAAAGAGTCACTGAGCAGGTGGCATGCTTTGAATCTTGGCTGGTCTGGCATCAGTACTGCTTACCCTACTGTATGCCTGTTGCAGTGATCAAGTTACCCAGCGAGAAGGGGTTACACAGCAATTATAACTATACACACACACATACACGAAGCAGACAAACATCCTCTGCCACCTATAGCTTCCCTACAGGCTCATCAGCAAAAGAGCCAAATGGGATTCATTTGCTCCACCACTACTGCCCAAGCCAGCATAGGTAACAACATTACACCTGATAACACAAGAGAGAAGCACACATCACCTTAAAAGAGAGTGCACAAGCGTGCTTCCTTGCTTATCCAAACCTGCAGATGTCCAGGGAGCACACAGCAATTTGTTTAAAGTGGTTCTATTTACATGCTTTATAACAGTATCTGCCCATTATTCTTTCTAAGTATCTGTGTTCCCTGGAGGTCAGAGTTAAGAACAGCCAAGTAAAGTGACTCGAAGCTTTCCTCACTTTTGAGCATTTTATTGGAGTGATCAGGGATTTATCAATCACTTCTGGCACCGATTGCAAACATGCAACTGTTACTGAGTCTGACTGACAAAGGGCCACCATTTTAGCCCCATTAGAATGTTCATTGTCGTTCAAATGGTACCGCTGCCTATTGCCAAACTGGCAAGGATGCTTCACCTGCAGCCTGTGTCGAGGATCCTGGGGGGAATGAAGTTCATAGATTATTTCTTTCTGTGTATTACTAAAAGATGACACTAAAAATTCAGCACACTTCCAAGCACACTTCGTGTCTGCTCAGAGAAAGCAATCCTCACATTTGCAATCCCTCACACTTACAGAAGCACATACAATTGGAGAAAATAATTAAGTTTTACTTCCTCAAGCACTTACCAGAAGAAATGGCACGTTTTGCCCACCACATGTATTTGTTCTCCCTGCAAAGCTGCACCAACAAGGTCCTTGCTTCTTGGTGACTGAGGAGAAGGGAAACGAAACCATGACCGCAAAGAGGAACCTGGTCTCTGGGGAACAGGCAAAGAGGATGCTGTTAAACATTTCAGGAAACACTATGGGAAACATAGGGGCAGCCAGAAGCTTTGAAAGTTTTGATTTCTATAAGATAATGAATTGCCTGTTCTAAGCAGAGGAGAAAGCCTATGAGCCCTCTTTCTTGGAGAGATTTCTCCTAGTTCAGCGCTGCAAAAGGCTGTAGAAGAGGAACACTCTTGGCTGGATTAATTTACAAGGTAATTGTGATTTTTTTTTTTTCCCTCCTCTAGGAGGAATTAAACTAGACTCATAGCCTTGCCTCTCAGGACTTGATAAAGACTGAAACTCTCCTCGCTGCTGAGCCCAGGACCACCCTGGCAACTGGGGAATTGCCCAAGTAGCATCTTTGCAGGAGAAGTCAGATACTTCAGAATCCCTTTTCATCCAGGCTGCTTAAGCTTTGGATCTGCTTTTGTTAAAGTCTTCTTACTTTAATTAAGACAGTCTTTGCTGAAATGCAGTTCCCTGCCCCTTTGGTTACCGTTAGCATGTGCCTGCTGAGATTACCAGCAAGCCTTCAAGATGCAGCAAGGCTGAACTCCGTAGTTCTCCAGAAGTGATAAAAACCCTTTAAATGGAGCATGGGAGAACGATCATACTCTCAGCAAATCGAGGATCCAAAATAACCCTGAGAAACTCAAGTTCTGGTCCAACAGCAACCTCACGATGCACTGGAAGGGGAGTGCAAAGTCCTGCCATGGGGAGGAATAACACAAGGCATCACCACAGGCTGGGACCAGGCTGGCAAGTTGTCACCTGGCTGAAGAGGACCCATGAGTTTCTGGCATGCCAAGCTGTGTATGAGTTAGCAGCATGCCCTCATCACAAACTCCACCAACTGCATTGTGGGCAGTGCCAGGGACAGTGTGGCCAACAGGCTAAGAGGAGGTGGTAATTCAACATTGCTAAGGCTGCACATGGGACGGAGATGGAATAGTAGGCTTCATGAAGACATCCTGGAAAATTTGTTCATTTCCATTACTGAGACAGAGAAGAAAAAAAAAAAAAAAAAAAAAAAGGAAAAACCCCCAGAAGTGCCAATTTCCCCCCAGTTCCCATGCCTTTATAAATGACCCTACACCACCACACTTAGGACGTATATCTGAGAAAGCAATGTCCTCTTTTGAAGATAAGCTTATTGTAGGAAGAAGACTTGAAGAAGGGAATAAAGCTCTGTGCTGTTCATGGAGCAAGGCAGAACTTCCAGCAGCCTCCCTGCCAGCAGGACATAAGGAAAAGACAGATGGGGGGGGAAAAAATCAAACAAATTGCTGACAACCTTCCTGGCCTCCTGCAACCCTAGAGCATCACGGCAAGATTTATTTGAGACAGCAATGGACTAATAGGTGGTTTGGACAAGATAAGGTAGAGATCAAATAGGAGAAAATACAGCTGTACTGAACTGGCTGTGAAATCCTTGATCTCCTTTGGAGAAGTGCATTGCTTTTAGCCACCGGGAGCCAGTCACCGGTGCAAGCCCAGTTGGTAAACAGGCACAGGCAGTGTTTGCAGCAGGAAGCTTAACCAGAAAGGAATTTTATCTGCCCAGAGCAGGCCCCTGCCTGAGGCAACCTGGAGACCGATCTAACAATCAAACACTGACACCACTTAAGGTCTAACCTGCTCACATACCTACTCCTTCTCTGCTCTTACAGGTGCTTTGCTGGCTAGGGGCTGGTTTTCGTTGCTGTGAACAGAGACACTCATGTGCATTGACCAAAAATCAGTGTTCAGCAACACCTGTTAAAGGCAACTGCTGCCCAAGCAGCACCATCAAGCGTTTGGCTTGACCAGGCTAACAATATTACAGTGTAAGTAGGCAAGACACCCTGTTTAATCCAAGGGGAACAGCCCTCAGCTCAATAGTTTGGGTGCTTCCACACAGCCTGTGACTCAGTTGTTTGACTGCTACTCATGGATTTTTAGTCCCTTCCCTCTTCTCATCTCCTATCCCTCTGTGAGCCCATTCTCCCTCCAGCAAAGAAAGTTTATTTCTGGTGATCATCAACACTTCTCCACATGACCTGCAGGCACCAGGGCAATGATGAGCAGCAAGATAGCTAAGCCTAATCCCCACATGCTATGTGGGGTTTTTTTTTCATCCAGTTCCTTTCCTTTTACAGCCTAAGACTCAGACCAGATCTCAGCCTCCATCTGCAGTCTGGTATTATGGTCTGGAGCATAATATTTCTTTATAAGCAAATTATCACTGAGACTTCAATGTGCTGTTGACCTTTTAAAAAACTAAGTGTTTAGTATCTTTATTTCTTTCTCCTTCACAGTTTATGGCTCCCATAAATCCAGTGATAAGCTGTGGAACAGAGCCCTGATCTGATCTGTGGGAACGAGGAGAGGGTCAGGAGAAAGGAACGGTGACTGAGCCTTTAACCAAAGGACTTCTGCTCCCTGGTGTAAGCATCCTTCAGGGGAAGCAGGATGCTGCCCATCTGAGGTGATGCTAATGTTGTGCCAACACTTTCTTCTCTGGCTTAAAAAAACTTCTATTTCTATGCCACACTATCTACTTGTAAAATGTGAAAAAAAACCCCACTTCTCTCTCTCACAGGACAGACAGCAGTACTAAATCCATTAGCATTCACAACATGTGCCATCAGTACAGGAATCAGAGCTACAGAGGGGAATGAACACAAGCAAGGTACTGCTCCTCTACACTGGCAAACCAGATCATGCCTTTGCAATAATGAGATTTGGCACAAAGTATGAGTGAACAAGAAGAATTGCCTTGTAGCTAATGAAGGATGCTTCTATGGTTAGAAGACTACTTCAGAGTCACAGGCTTGTGCTGAACTCCCAAGTCTCCCAACTCAAAGATGACTAAATTTTCAATCATTTTCAAACATTTAATCATTCAGAAATGCCCTGAAGACTGTGTTATGAAGCATCCCAACACGCAACTTGTCAGGAAGATCTCCTCTCTCTGTCTCAATGCTTCCAAATACTATTAAAATCATCTATTCTGTAGTCACACCTACTCTCCTTGAGGGAAACGAAATACATAGCCCTTCCTTTCCCCTGCCCCTTACCACCTGTTTTGTGCACTTGAGCTCTAAATACTTCAGGGCAGACACTATCCCACACACACCTGTGCCCAAGCTTAACACCTTGCCAAGTGGGCCACCACCCTCACAAAAACCTTAAGGCTCAAAGGACAAATAATATTGCAAGGACTTTGTAGGTGGTTTTAGTGCTAGCCGAACTGCTTTATTCAACAGTAAGAAGTAGTCTCTCTCCCCATGTATTCAGTGCTGGTTTGCTAGGGGAGACAGCAGTACAAGTACTGTATCCTCCAACGCTAGGAAAATAGGCATACAGGCAGCTTACTGCTGTTTCAAGGGAAGGTCTGTGCAGAACAGGGTGAGAGGACTTCTGCAAGGACAGGCCCTGACGTTTGTTCCACTGGTTCACAGAAACCCAGGAGGTGACATAACCTGTTGTGGCAACCCTTGAATACTCCCATAGTCTTAATCCTTCCTTTGGCATTTCCAAATCAGCTGAAACCACCACCAGGCATTTGAAGTCCTGTGTCCGTTTCACCCACTGAGACAAAAAGCACTGCCAATGGCTGCACTGCAGCTCAGCCTTCACTATTGGTCCTGCACTCAGCCATGAAGAATTTTCCTGCTACCAAAGGCTGTGTGAGAGGCAGCTGTTGCTGCCATCCTCGGCAGGCACCCACCTTCTTAGCGGGAGCTGGGACCTCCAGCTGCACACCCAGACTGCTGTGAAAGCTGTAAGAGTGCTACTGACTGGGTAGCCAAGTGCCAATCACAGAAGTAGGGGGTGTGTATGTGTGTGTCTTTATTTCATACACGATTTCCCAACATTTAAATTCATACCAGAGCCTCAGCCCTTCCCATAACCTGTACACAGAACTGTAAGGCAAGCAAAGGGAAGAAGTAAATTTAGCATGGGTAAATTCATCTAAGGAGCTGGCAAAAAAATAGTGGTGGCCCTGGTCAGAATCTAAGGCATATGTTGTGCACCTGGCCCTGCCATCCTATTTAGTCCCATTCCATGATGGGGCAAATGGTCTGGCTTCCACCTGACACCAAGAAAACAGAGGAGAATGTGGTCCAAAGTGCCTTTGCACCTGGACTCAGGAGACATCTGGGAACCTCTAATCCACAGAAAGGGCACACTGGATTTGAGGAGGGTAAGGGGAGTGGTGATTTCAGTCCCTTCTCAGAGTTTGCAGAGTGATCTGCAGAATGCACTGGATTTCTGGCCGGGAAAGGAAAGGATAGGAGGCAGCTGGAGGGAGAGGGAATCTCAAAAAGTGTGGCCCTTCACTGGGGCTCTCAGGCATCACCCTTGGGAAGGACATGGTTGCCATTTCTCATTTGTCAGTGAGCCATGTCTGTGCCCTGAACTCCCACTCAGGTGATAACCAGGGAGAAACCCCAGACAGTTTGCCCCAGGTAAAACAACTTAGACAAGCAGCTAACCACAAAGGACTGACTGTTGACATTACACCAGTGTGCTGGTTT
>WBNM01009024.1:39137-41751 GCA_013399055.1 Ramphastos sulfuratus | reverse complement strand
TTTTAAATTTTTATTCTTTTTTTCCTGTTTTTCTTTTTCTTCTATTTTTCCTTTTTTTCTTTTTTCTTCTTTTTTCTATTTTTCTTTTTCTTTTCCTTTTTATTTTTTCTTACTTTTTATTTTCCTTTTCTTTTTAATTTTTATTCTTTTTTTTGTTTTTCTTTTTTTTCCTATTTTTCCTTTTCCTTTTTTCTTTTTTCTCCTTTTTTCTATTTTTCTTTCTTTTCCTTTTCCTTTTAATTTTTTATTTTCCTTTTCTTTTTAATTTTTGATTTTTCTTTTTCTTTTTTCTTTTTCTATTTTTTCCTTTTCCTTTTTTCTTTTTTCTAGTTTTTCTTTCTTTTTCTTTTCTTTTTCCTTTTCCCTTGTGTTTTCTTTTTAAAAAAAATATTTCTCTTCTATTTATCATTTATTTTATTTTAATTTATTTTCTTTTTCTCCTCCTCTTGTTTGTGTCAAACACATGGCAGAGTATTTTAGAATATCTGCTTCTGAATATGACCTGGAATAGGCAGCCAGGAAAAGAGTTGCAAAAGTTTGCAGCAAATAATTAAGAAGAAGCTATCTGCATCCCTCAGCTGTTAACTCTTCAAACCCTGGTTCAGTTGGCAACTTATGCTATGTAACAATGTCCTACTACTGCTATCTGTCAACTCAGATTCTGCAAATCAATTATCATAACTACACAACAGTCTTGGTCATGGACATGGCAGGATTCTGAAGGAAAAAAATCCAAATATATTTCTTCTTTGACACTATATGAACCAAAGAGGGAGTAGAAACCAGAGGATGGAATATGGAATAGAGGATTTTCTTATATCACATTTCCAGTGCCCTTATCACATCTCACTTGGTACCCCTCTCAATGATGTTGTTTCCTGTGTTCCACAAGTGTTAGAATGATAACATTCATTAAATAAAGGAAGCTTAATTTGTATCAAGTTCTTGATAGCACCTTTGTGTCTTGGAAGCAAAAGACAGAAAGGTTCTAGAGCACTGCAGCCTTACCTGGCAGGTGTTTTTTAGGCACACAGGACTGCAGGTGATTTAGTTATCATATGGTTTCCAAAGTAATTTAAAGGAAATTTTCAGTGTAATTAGGCTTGTGTGATCATCTTTTAGTTTCTTTTATTCTAAAGAAATTATATCTGGTATGGAGTTACAGATTTTTTTTTTAATCCCAACTTATGAAAGCATCATTGAAATCTGGCAGGATTTATGCAAGTTATTGCCACGTACATGTTGGTGCCACCAGAGTCCCAGAGGCTCAAGGGTTGTTGCTCTTCTGTGTGTGCTGCTCCTGAGCCTGGCTGTTGCACAATGCCCATAGTCCCATCTTTCTTTTTTGTGTGATGGAGGGTGGCTTTGAGCAGCTGCTGGCTTTCCTTTTATTCCAACTGGTGTAAAGTGGCTGAGCTTTTGGAAGGAGCCATATTGAACCAACGAGCTTCTTTTACAAGGTTGGTTTGCATACAGGCAAGCATTGAGGAGAGGTGCTTAGGTGGAGCAGTTTTGTATGGATGGTGTCCATCATGGTCTGGAGAAGCTGGCTTTTTCCCTGATGGAAAACCAGTGTGCTTCCTTCCCTCTTGGAGGGACAAATGAGTCCTCAGTACCTGTGACTAACCATTGAGCACAAATTTGGTTTTGATACTCGGTTTGAGAGCTGTGCTCGACTCCCCAGCTTTGTGTGAGATTTTTGTGGAGCACTGAACAGACCTTTATTCCTTTCTTCAGCAAGAACAACTTTCTCCATTTCCCCTCAAGCACAGGCTTTTGCTGTTATAATCCTGCAATTCCACCTGGGTTAAAACTGAAAAGTGTTTCTAATTGGATCCAGGCTAATATCAGGCCAGCACACAGTGGTTTTCCAGCCTGACTGTGATATTCCACTGTCTGCCAAGCAAAAAGACACACTTTTTGCCTTGAAACCCTCATGATTTTCACTTGGAAAAAAAATGCCTTTTCTTTTTTATTTTTTCTTTCTTCAGAAAACCAGAATAATAAATGTAATAAAAATATTTTAGACAGGGCCTGTGTTTTGATAGTTTGCTAAAGGTGCTTGGCTAGACCCATTTCTGGTCACTGCTGATGCTAACAGCTTTATGCACAAAACCACAAGCCATGTCTGAGACAAGTGCTGGGGCATACTCTTGATGCCATATGGTGTTGGTCCCTTAATGATGCTGCAGAAGGTGGTCAGAAAACTCATGAAACCAGTGCTGCTAGGTGGCAAATATGTCTTATGTAGAACTGGGAGTGCTTAATGCCAAGGAAGCTCGTGACCCCAAATTCCTCTTTGGGGATCCTGCTAAGGAAAATGTCTCACAGAACATATTTTTCTGCACCAAAATCCATCCCTATGGGAATCCAGATGATTTTGGTGTTGAGTCACCCTGATGCAGCAAGCTACACATGGGGTTTGATGTGGTGAGGACCTGCTGAGAGCCCTGACCCTGTCACTGAGTTTCAGTAGACAATAACAAGGACAAGCCAGATTGTGATTTGGACTAAACCAGGTCCATGCTGAGTTTTGGTGGCTCTGCTCTCTGGCAGGTTTTGGCACTGAGGGCTGAATGGCAGCTAGAGCACTCTGCCACACAGGGAGACATGG
>WBNM01009024.1:6637-34137 GCA_013399055.1 Ramphastos sulfuratus | reverse complement strand
TCATCACCAAAATCCCATTTCACTTCCTATGTTTTATTATATTATTTTATTTATTTATATGCTCAATTATTCTGACTCAAATACTGTTCTATAACTGAAAAGCAGTTTGGGATGCCCTGTAAGATGTCCAAAAATGTTGGGAAATTATTTTGTTGGGATGGGATTTTTAATGGCATGAACTGAGTTCCTATTGAAATTGAGTGGGAATTGGGGGCTGATTTCCTTCATGTCCCTCTAGCCAGGCTGTTGTAAAACCATTTGGTTCTTAAGCACAGAAAAGATCATGACAGCCAGATAAATATTGTTGGGATAGGAACAGTGTTACCAAACTTCAGCAACCCATCCAGCACACAATTACTCTGATGGCCAGAAACTACTTGATCTCCAGCATGTGGTACTCTATAGCCTGTCCTTACTGGGTTGTTTTGGTGTTTAAAAGAACTTCCTTTTCTGGTGCTTACCCTCTGGAGCTGTTAGTGGAAGCTATGTGTATCTACTCCTAACCTTAGTTTTGCTGAGCTGAATCCAGAAAGATATTTTAGTCTCCTTTGATTCTCACTTCACTGATAACTTTGGCAGCCCTTCCTCCTGCTCCACCTTCAGCTTATGCTTTTTGAACCCTAATGACCAGAATTGTGCCTAACTTTATTTGACACATTTCTTACCAGTGCCAGGTGAAGTGAATTCCCCCTGTCAGGAAACATCACCCCTGAGTCACCCAAGATGGTCATAAAATGATTCTATTAATTGCTTAGGGTTGAGATGATCAACCAAAGGAGGACATCTGCCTCCTCTCATGTTTCCAGCTCTAGGGCTTAAGCTTTTGGGCAGGTTTGCTTGGTTCCATCCCCAAGCACATATCATTTCATCCCAGTACCCCCTCCTGCTCCTCAAAGTCACCCAATTCTCCTCAAATGATAGTGTCATCTTCTCAAACAATGATGGTACTCTCCTTTTACTTATTAATTTTATTTATTAAATAAATAAAATTAATAAATTTATTAATTATCTGCCAAATTCACTACTGCCACCAGCAATGTGACATTTCTCCTCTCATAGCCAGTGCTGTAGCTACCTATATAATTATTTCTGGTTTTGCACAGTTCTCCATTTTTACCAACCTAGCTCATAATTTAATGTTTCATTGCATCAAGAATAAATGAAGAATAAATTCTACCTAGATTTATCAACATCTAGGTAGAATTGACCTATTTTTTGCCTTGGCTTATCTAGAAAAAGAAAATAAAAATATGTATTACTGACACATGATTTAACTTCTGTTAGTTCCAGGCTGCAGGTTAGTCCTTCCCCAACCCCCATCTGTTTAGCATCATAGAATTAGCTATGTAACTGTTATCCAGCCAAATCATTTGAATATTTAAGTATAGTCTGGGACAAGAATTACCTTTGTCAGATAAATCATAGAATCATAGAATGGTAAGGTTGGAAGGGACCTCAAAGATCACCTAGTTTCAACCCCCTGCCATAGGCAGGGACACCTCCCACTAGCACAGGTCACTCAAGGTCTCATCCAACCTGGCCTTGAACACCTCCAGGGAGGGAGCAGCCACAACCTCCCTGGGCAACCTGTGCCAGTGTCTCACCACCCTCACTGGAAAGAACTTCCTCCTAACATCCAGTTTCAATCTCCCCTCTGCCAGGTTAAACTCATTGCTCTAATTTCTGTAGCTTTAGTTAGCATCATTCCAAAAAGCCTTTATGTAGCATTGTGTAGTGTTTATCAATGTGCAGCTGAATGAATAATANGATCCTTGAGGTCCCTTCCAACTTTACCATTCTATGATTCTACGAAAAAAAAAAATAAATTATTTGGGCACATATTTATTGCTACTTTCCCTGAAAGCAAGAAAGCAAAGCACAACATTTTGAAAACTGGGCCTAATCTTCTCCTTTGCTTTCAAAACCTATTGCTAAAAGTGTGTTGAGTCTTTTAGCAATCTTGTGGGAAGACAGGGCAAAGAAGAACATTTTTCCTCTACAAAAGAGCGTTGGCTGGATTACCACATCTTTGTAACATTCTTTTCATCTTCCAAAGGAAAATATTATCTTTACGGTAAAAAGGATGTTTAATATTTCCCTACTTTTTATAGTTTTATGGTTGTCTACTGCTTTTTCTCCAATTTTTAAATTTTGTGCCAGTTTTCAGCCAGGAATAAAATTCGAAGCCAAGTTACAAACCACTGCAAGAGAAACATTGATACAGCCTTAATTAGAATAACAATGCCTCTGTGTCCAGTATTGTGATATCTGTGATATTTCTTTGCACAGTTTGACTTCTTAGATACAAGTTTGCTGTAGAAATTGCAGGATTCTTTCTAATTAGGAACTCATTGCTCACTACTGGTTGGAAAAGCAGCTACCACTGGTTTGTATTATGGCTGAAATCCCAAAAAGAAAAGTGGGGGCTGCTGTTTTCTTCAGTTCTGCTGGTGTCAGCAGGAGAAAAAAAACCAAAAAAACCCTTGCTGAAGCTTATGGCAGGGCAGAGGTGTAAATGCTATGAGAGATCAAAACCATCCCTGTGATTTCCAGGAGATAAATGATGGGTCCCACTGAACACAATAGGTACTGTTTCAAGGAGAGAAGTGCCTGATACTAAAAAAAAAAAAAAATAAATCACTTTCTCAACTTCATGGGAATGGCTTTGCACCATAAGCTTAAAAAATTAAGTTAATTATCTGTTCCTTTGAAGCAGCCAGAAGTGTCACTTCCAGTGACATCCGAAGCGTTAGCATCAGCAGCTCTGACAGCTGAAGGAGTGACCAGCAGAGGGGCTGGCACCATTCTAATCTGGATAAGAGGAACCTTCAATTCCTTGATTGTTGGCCAATCCTGTAATGGAGGGGACATATCCCTGGGCAGGCACCAGGTAGCTGCGATCATCCCGTGGTAGGATGGGTCATGCTGGAGGGGTTCCATGAGCAATGCTGATTAATCTGCTCATAGCCACCTGCAGAAGGACACAGGTTGGTTAAATTTCAGAAATGGGCTTGTAAGGTGGAATGTGAGCAAGGTTTGGGCTGCATGTGTGTGTTTTGGTTTTGCTCTGAGCCTATGATTCTTGAGTATTGATGATGTTAATGTATGTTTTATATATATATATATATATATATTATAAGCATATAAATTTATAGGGTTTAAGTACTTGGGGCATTAGATTTTGGCTGCATCCCCTGCCTGGTGTACCAGGACTCAGCCTTGCTTGTTACTGTTTGCAGGTGTTCAAATTACACAACTTACCAGGTTCAGCTGTGAAAAGCAGCTATAACGATTGCCTGTGGGTGCTCAGGAGGTCTTGGCTAGTGTCTGTAGTGTTGGGTGGAGACTAAAGTTCTTTTTCTACCTCTCAAGCAGGAAGGTCACTCTGCTGGTTTTATTTAGTCTGAAAGCTTAAGGTAAGTCCTTGCGCGAAGCTTTTAAACTTCCTCTGAGTTTGGTTTATGTAATTCTGTAACTTTAGCAGAGTAACAATATTCCAGTTTCTTCCTCTACTTTTTATACATCTGTTAAAAAAACAACTTTCCCTTTTCCTCTCTGTGTTAAAATGATAACTGGCTTCCTAAGGCATGAGCTGTGTGCCGTTTGCTGACTGGCTGGTGCTGCTCTGGAACTGGTGTTCATAGCAAAACAGGCATGGAGAGATAGTGGTGGCAAAAATTTCAGTTGTCTTCAAGTTTACTTAAGGAAAGTGTCTTTCAATTTCTGCAGATTGCTTTATATCTTCTTGTTAGCTGACTTGCAATGGAAAAAATCATATCTTGAAGAGGTGAGAGGTTGCAGAATGAGAGAGTATTTTCTGTTGGAAAAGACCTTTAAAATCAAGTCCAACCATTATCTAACTTCACCAAGTCTGGGTGCTAAACCATGCCCCTCAGCACCACATCTCTGTGGCTTTTAAACACCTCCAGGGATGGACATTCAATCACCTCCCTGTGGAGCCTATTTTGGTGTTTAAGAACCATCCCAGGAAAGAAGTTTCTTCTAATACCTAATTTAAACCTCCCCTCGTGCAAGTTGAGGCCTTTCTCCCTCATTGTGTCTGGGGTTATCTGCTCCCCAAATAATGTTGCTGGTAGGTATGAGTAGAGACCCCACTATCCTTCTGATATTTGCTCAAGCCACGTGCTGGCTTGGTGCATGGAGAAGAGCCACCTGTGCTCTGGGAATTACTGGTGGTGGGGGCTTAGTAGGAGGTGTTTCTCCTTCTGAACTGCTAATGGAGCAGTGCTCTGGTATGATAGCTGAGTGTTGTCATTAAGATACAATTGGGTCACATCTTTGTGTTCTCTAACTAGAAATATGTGTTGCTGACTTTGTGTTTTCATACAAGTTCTGATGTAGTCTGTTTTGTCTGTGCTTTGCAGCTTTAAATGAAGCACTGAGTCAAGGGAAGGGCTTGTGATAAAGGAGTGATGCTGCACTAGAGGTTTTTAGGCACTGTGGTTGTGTCCCATCTGCACATGTGTCCATGCTAACCACATGCTCTGTGGGCTTAAATGGTTGTGTTACTTATCAAACGCTGGTTGTTGTAAAACAGCCACAACTTTTAAAATCAGCAATAAATTAACTTCACAGAGTGGCATATTTGCATGTTATACATGCCAATTGGACTTTTAGGATCATTTCAGATTAAAAGTGAACAAAATAGTTACCTAGGAGCCAGGTACTTATGTGAGATGTCTGGGAAGCTGCCTATTGCTGTCTCTGTTCTGGGGCTGATCTGCCTGGGTAAGAAGCCAAATCACAGATGGTGTGTGGCTGGATGACTTCACCTCCAGTGGGAGGGTCTCTGCAAGGTCCTGGAGAGCTGCTGCCATTTGGCAAAGTCTAATCCTGGTGAGAAGGATAAAATACCAGTGTTGGAAGGAGTATAGGTAGCTTTTTACATATAGCAATATAGTCCAATAAAAAGTAAAATAATGTGGAAAAAAATAGACTGTACTGCGTGTCCAGACTTATGCTGCAGATCCATTAGCAAGATGAAAGCCTTGTTCATGTTAGAATAAAAGTTATTTGTACAACCTGGGTTAGCAGCACCATAAAATGACTCCATAAAATGCCAGAAGAGTTCAGGTGATGCTTTGAATCTACAGTGTGAAGGCCAGAGAGTGAGCTGAGCTCTGGGCATCACATGGAGTATGTTTTTACATTCCAGAAGGGCCAGGGGAGCAGGCTGTCTTTGTGCCAGTGAGGATTGTTCCTTTCTGGGCAAGGCCATTTGTTAGTGGGTGTTGAGCTTATAAAAGAGTAATCCTGCTTTCCTGCTGTCAAAGCTCCTAAAAGGGCCTGGGTCCAAGTAGGGACCCATATGGTTTTAGCTGGGAAATCCTTCAGCTCTGGAGTGCTTAATGGCCACTACTACCTGTGTGATGTGTTTTCATACCTGACTGTTGAGACAGCCTCCCCTGCTCTGCTGTAATGTGAAAAGAGGGCAATCAGAGAAAGTTATGAGCTCAGGACTGTGCTTACATATATATATATATAAAACATTGTATGGAGGCCAACATGCTGGAGGAGAACTTGTTGGAAAGGAAACAGTCATCTCTTGAGCTGGTGGCTGCTGTTCACATGGGCAACATGCAAGGACAATTGAAACAAAGAGCTGAAGTGCTTTATGGACCAGGACAATCACGTGTGAGCCACTTTTGGTTTTTAGTCAATGCTCCACTTATGAAAAAAAAAAATTGAAATATTCCCTAATAGAATATTGTTTCTTAATGAACAGACCCCCTTGTTACAGGACAGCTTAATGCTGTTAATATTTTCCTCTCTTGTTTGGCTTTATCAGGTGCTATCTGGCATGGCTATCTGTAAAGCCAATTAGTGGTGAAAATAACAGCCATATTAATCTCCCAGAGCAGTGCAAGAAAAAGAGTCATAATATCATAGGGAAATTGTTCTAAGTGTGAAAAATTACCCACTTCGTCTATTTCATTTTTCTCAAACTCCAAAATTAATGACTTTCTAGGAAGAAAAAAAAAAAAAAAGATATATTTATCTCTGTGTAAAGGGAGAGATTTGATGAATGCTAAAGAGACACCAATAGAGCTTTAATAAAAATGTATATGTCCATAATCCTATGAATCCTATTCCAGCATGTTAAACTGCTGATTTGTATCTCTGTGTCAAACATAATTACAGGCAAACAGGAGCTGTGTTCTAATATCTATTAATCAAGTTTATAATTAGGATTTTAAGAAGCTGCTTGCTCGAGTTGGGAATTGCAGCAGGGAAAGTGCTCGCGCTGCTGAGTCTTCAGCATGTGGCACTGTTTGCAGCCTGGGCACAAGCCTTATGGGTGCTGTCACCCAACATCACACAGAGATCAGGCTCATGTGGTGGGTGATGACCACAGCTGAGATGAAGCCCAAACTATGTTGGTGTTCAAGGCCAGGTTGGATGAGGCCTTGAGTGGCCTGTTCTAGTGGGAGGTGTCCCTGCCTATGGCAGGGGGTTGGAACTGGATGATCCTTGAGGTCCCTTCCAACCTTACCATTCTATGATTCTATATTGTGTTGTATATCTGTATATGTGGGAAAAGCAACCACTGGCTGAACAGATAGAGCCATTCATGCCAAGTCAACAGAAAGCCATGATTTTTTTTCTTTGGGGGTTGTGTGTGGAAGGTGTTTCTTGCCATTTAGTGCTGTTATTTGGTAATGCTGTGTCCTTGCTTAAAATACTTGGTTGAAGAACATCCCCTAGTTGTAGTCCAACAGCTTGAGCGGTAAGAAACTGTATACCAGTTGCTATAAATAATATTGCTGAGCACTCGTGAGCCTTCTGACCTCTGTAAATGCCATAGAAACAAAATGGGATTTGGGAAAAAGACAGAATTATGAACCTCTGCTGTTGGCACAAGAGCAGGAACTGATAAAGGTAGGCTCAGCAAGCTCAGTTTGCTGTTAAAACAGTTGATGATTCAATCATAGAATGGTAAGGTTGGAAGGGACCTCAAGGATCATCTAGTTCCAACCCCCTGCCATAGGCAGGGACACCTCCCACTAGTACAGACCACTCAAGGCCTCGTCCAACCTGGCCTTGAACCCCTCCAGGGAGGGAGCAGCCACAACCTCCCCAGGCAACCTGTGCCAGGGCCTCATCCCTCTCACTATAAAGAACTTCCTCCTGACATCCAGTCTAAATCTCCCCTCTGCCAGTTCAAACCCATTGCCCCTTGTCCTGTCATTGCAAGACCTTGTCAATAGTCCCTCCCCAGCCTTCCTGTAGACCCCTTCAGATCCTGGAAGGCTACTCTAAGGTCTCCGGGAAGCCTTCTCTGCTGCAGGCTGCAGAGCCCCAACTCTCTCAGTCTGTCCTCATAGCAGCGCTGCTGCAGCCCTCTGATCATCTTCGTGGTCCTCCTCTGGACACGCTCCAACAGCGTCTCAGCACATCCAGTTTCTTTGGCCCTCAAAACCATAAGCTTAAATGGTTAGGTTTGTTCTCTCCTGGATCTATTTTTATTTCTCTATTTGTTCTTTAAAGGGCTACTTAATGCTTATGAGCTTGGCACATTTGAATCGTCCTCTTTGCCTACTTTCTCCCTTTTTTCTTTTCACTTTTATTCTTGCTTGTTTTCCAGCTGCAGTTTCCTCAACTTCTACCAGGTCTAGTCACAACAAGTTGAACATGATGTGAATGTTCCCAGCCTCATTTTAACTAAATTAACTACATTCACAACCTGGGTGTCAGAACTCTGAACAATGAAGGCTTGCCACTGAACACATGAAACAAAAATGAAATTAACCAGTGGTAGGAAACTACAAACAGCTGAGACATTCAATTGTTAGCCATTTGAAGGATTAACTTCTAAATCATGTAGAGCTCCCTCGGTGCTTTAGCTAGTTGGGCACTCAAGGGTATGTAAAAAACACACTTCAAAGTAGAAATGTATTTCTTTACCTATAAAAAGGAGATTTGCTGGCAGGTTCTGATAGTATTTAGTACTGCATTTTTCTACCATCATCTGAGTACTTAATCACACTTTTTTAATTTCTACATGCATTTTTCTATTGAGCTCCCAGTGAAGGACAATGCAGATGAACTTGGTGTTGAGAGACTAATGACACTACCTAGAAATATATTTACCAACTTAAAACCTGCCTACTGAGTGCAGTTCTTGTATGTGAGTGACTTCCTCCTATGGACATTTATCCATCAGATATATTTAAGACCACAGAAGTATTTTATACTTTTATCTGGTGGTTGTTATGCTAACAATTATGGAGAATTCTCTGTATATTCTCACTCTACTGGAAGCAAAGGTACAGCAGTAAAATAGATCTCTTAGAAGATAATTTATCAGTTCTTACTTAGTTAATTCATTGCAAAGAGTCACAAGAAAGAGAACTCTGCTAATTATGCTCATGTTTATTCAGTCTTTCTCCTGTCAGCTGAGAACACTGTCATGGACCTGTGGAACTCCTTTCCTCAGTGTTTCTTTCAAACAACACCCTGAAGTCTTCAGACAAGGGTATATTCAATCAAAATCCTCCAGATTGCACAATTAAGAGTGATGAAATTTTTAGCAGTCTTTTTCTTTTTTAAATGAATAGCACTAAACAGAGGTAGCTTCCTCTCCTAGCATGGGTTTGATAATGAAGTCACTGAATTTATTTACTATATAAATATATATATTTGCCCAGAGAGTCCCTTCAGGCAAAGTCCAAAGCAAGGGCCTCATTTGAAGGAAGAAGAAATAACAGCAGCAAAAAAAAACCAAAAAAAACCCAAAAACCAACCCCACAAAGCTGAAATAAAGAGGAGAAATGTAGAATCACAAAGAAAACCTAAACAAATAAAGTGCAAACAGAGAGTGACAAGTGCACTCAGCCCCTGGATTGGTTATGGATGAGACGACAAGTATATGATGAAATTAATGACCCTCTGTCAACTTTTTAGATCTCACTTTTAAAGAGAATGGACCAAAAATCAATAGCCCCCAAACCACTAGTACTCCAGTGAACCAGTTTATCATTTATCTTACTGCTGGCACTCATATAGAAAGTGCAGCCAAGCACGGCATAGGACTTTCATTGGTAGTCATCATTACATGCAATGTTTGAGCACTCCAGTTAAAGGTCAAAGGTGTGCAGTACAGCTCCTCTGAGAAGTACCTATTTGAAATTACCAATATCTCTGTATGGCTTATCCATGCCCTGCTCTACTATTTTTTTTTTTTTTTTTTCTCCCTTGTGTACATTTCCCCTTTCTAAGCTTTACCTGCTGGCTGAAGCAGCAGCAGTGAGGCTGTATCCCAGCAGCAGCGGCTTTGCACTCAGGGTTAAAGTTGAGATGATGTTTCTATTACCCATTCTGATTCTCAGAACATTACATCTTGATTTCTACTTTCTTTTTTTTTTCCTAGTGGCATCACTGATGTTTTCATTAGAGGTGCCAGCTGCCTTTTCCCTCTCCTCTGTGCTCTCCACCCTCAAGAATCATATTTAGCATCTGAGTTTTAGATGCTTGCTTTAAGAAGTTCAAAGCACACTCAACTAAGTTTAAAACCTATACATTGTAAATGACTTTTTGGGTAGTTAATCCTAAACCTGGAGGGCTAACAAGACCAGTTTAAAAAATATCTGGGGGAGAGGGAAAGTGTTAAGATTCCCTCTCTGCCATTTCTGTTTTTGTGATTTCAGTTGTTGTGTGATGGCAGTGAGGTCAGAGTGAGTTGTGCTAGCTGCTGTGCACAGGTAGTTGTTGCCTTGAAATGTGCATATATGGCCTGAAGGGATAAATTGGGATTAAGTAGGGTAATAGACACTATCCCCTTACACAGATGGGAAACTGAGGGACCAAGCAGGTAAAAAGGCAGTTGTCAAAAATGCCTGAGCTGGGAACAGCCTGTTCAGTGCAAAAGATAACGCAGTAGAGACATGAAGCCAGGTTTCCTGATCTATATTTCATTGTTCTGTCCAAGGATTCTTCCAGGCTGCTGGTGTTTGATATTGAAGTCCCATCAGAGGAAACTTGAGGTGGCATCTTCCCAGGCCTATGTCATGCTGTGGATGCGGCTTAATGTGCTGTGTCCATGTAACCAGTCTGGCTGTGTGCTGTGGCTAATGGGGGGTTCCCTCCTGGGCTTCTGTTCATACCCACCCATGCTCACCACATCCATATGCAGCCAAGGGCAGGTGCTGGTCGCACCAGGATAGAGATGAATGTGCAAACAGGGCTGTGCTGACCCCATGTGTGAGCCTGTTTGTCTCTCCTCCTCATGCACATGCCAAATGCAGGGTCAAAAAGTCTTTACAGGCTTTACAGAGCCAAGGCACTTGGAAAATGTTGGCACAACTGAAGAGGAATAAAATATTTCCTGCCACAGCTCTGTGGGAAGGACAGTGGCTGCCCTGCTGCAGGCAGCCAGGTATTGCAATGCTCTCCTACAGCAGAGTTTTCTCAGGGTATCTGCAGTCACGGTGTGCGAGGATGCCACCCTGACATGCAGGAGGGGAAGCTGTGCAGCCACACTTCCACTGTTCACTGTGGAGACCACAGTGGTGGCCCTGGAAGTGGAGTCTCCCAAAGTTACACCCTCACTGCTTGCTGTGTTGCATGTACCAGAGAGGCTGATAGAGGTTTTGGAGGACTTGGAAGAAAGGTTGTAAATAGAAGATTTTTTTTTTTTTTTTACCTCAGGAAAAAAAGGTCTCTTACAGATTGATGCACATTTCCTACAGAACCTGTGTCCATAACCCCAGTGTGGTGCTTACAGGTTGAGGAAGTGATTGCAACAGGGAATTAGTGGTAAGATGAAAAATTAAAAAAAAACCCCAAATATCTATACAAGAAAAATGTTTTGGGAAAGAAGACCCCTATTCTTCTTCCTTAGGAGGAAGTTCTTTACAGTGAGGGTGGTGAGACACTGGCACAGGTTGCCTAGGGAGGTTGTGGCTGCTCCCTCCCTGGAGGTGTTCAAGGCCAGGCTGGAGGAGGCCTTGAGTGACCTGTGATAGTGGGAGGTGTCCCTGCCTATGACAGGGGGTTGGAACTGGATGATCCTTGTGGTCCCTTCCAATCTTACATCATTTTGGGAGGAATCATAGAATAGTAATATGTAGGTGAGATGAAGTATGATGCCAAGAATATCCATGTGGTATCACTTAGAGAGGACCTATTGTGTCTTCAGTATTGCCATGCTGATGCATGAGGTCCTCAACTCCTGCCTTTGCAGGTGAGATGTGTTGGTAGCCCAGCTCCTCCCCACCTCTAACCAGGTGCAGAAGTGTGGTGGGGTCCTCTGTTCCTTCAGCATCAGGAATGCAGGTGATGTGGGGTTTTTTTGCTTGGTTGCAAAGGAAATCCCATTTTATTTCTGGCCTTCTGGTGCTGTCACTTTGGTCTGCCATGCAAAAGGGATTGTGCAGTTGTATGCAAACAGCAGTGATTCCCTGTCATCATCCCTGTCTGCCTCTTCATGGGGAGTGTAAGCATGATGAGATGATGAGGCACAAATACTGCATCTCTAACTGAAATTCTATACACATTTTTGATGTTTAGCTCTGTGCCTCTGCTGTGCTAAAACAAGTCACTGTTGCTGTCCCATATGGGGCATGATGTGAGGACAAGCATCACAGGTAGCAGTGGTCAGCAGCAGAGAGAGGCAGCATGACCCTGGAGGGAGCAGGGAACTGGCACAGAGCATCTCTGCATTTCAAGTGTGCATGTAGTAAAGTTCAGGCTCCTTGTAGTATATTTCAGATCTGCTGGGCATGAGATCTCTGATTTCTGAGTGAGGAAAGGTATTTGATGATGGATAGAGTTTTGAGTGCAGGGGCTGGAATAGGAATTGGAGCATTGGCACATATACCAGTGTGATGAGTAACCAGAGATTTAAATAGGCAGCTCAAAAGCAAAAACTTCAATTAATTTTGTGCCTAGAATTAGTTTTGGTGGCAGGTGAACGTTAGAAGAATCAGCAAATGGAAGAAAGTTTGCCTACAGAGGTCACTGGAATTTAGTGCAGCTTTCACTGATGTCAATGGGAAAACTCCCATAGCTGTGAAAGTGGGGGTTGGATCTGCTGGAGGTCCATTTCAGAGCTGAAAAGTCAGTAGATAAAACTAAAACCACCATCAGTGCCTATGAATAAACAATCTCTTCAATATTCAGCCCAGCTTCCCCCCCCACCCCAGCATATTAAACCATGTTTTATCTGTAAGAGTGAATCGAGACAATTACTGGAGTCACACCTATCATATCCTGTTTGCTTGTACAGTAAGTGCCTGATACCAGAACGGCAGGCTCACATTGTGTGTTCCTTTCAAACAGAACAGGCAAGTTGCTTCAAGTACAGCAATTCTTGTACTAATTGCTACCATTTCGAGTTTGCCACTCCAGGCTGCTTTCCCTGAATGAACATGTTAATCTGTTAAGACTTGTAAGATGTTAAGACATTCAATAAATATTTTCTTTTTTTTTGGGGGGGGTTTTCCTTTTTTGTTTTACAACTAGACCAGAGAGTTTTCAGTGGAAGAAACTAGGAAAGTCTCATTTACTTTGACATTAAATCATTCTGTGTTCAGTGTGGCAATAGCTTAGCTCCAGGGGATGCTTGATAAGGTGGGAGGGGGAAGGATGATCCCTGACACAAGCTTGTTCCTGGTTTCCAGCATAAGTGCTTGAACCTGTCTGCTACTCCTGCTCTCCTTACAGAGGGATAGACACCATTACATTGGCATCCAGATTCATGCCATCTGCATTTCAAAGCTTTATGATGCAGACTTTCAGTTTTAGTCAGCTGACTGGAAAAAGAAGGCTTCCTTCTCTGCCTTCATAAGTGACACCAGTATCAACCTAAAGTGTTTGTCTATTTGTGCTTTTGTGATCTGTGTTTCTAGTTCTAATGTCAGTGTTACAAATCCAGGGCAGGACAATGAAAACTCGGGAGCTGATTTAATGAGCAGAGCTTGGGGCTGCTCTTTTGGAGTGTGCATTTTCTTGGTGTGTGCAGCACGTCTGTCTTTCCTCCCCCTGCCAACAAGCTGCTCATGGAGGTTGCTTGCTGGTCCAGGCTGTGGTCCAGTGGGAACTGTGTGTCCCTGCTGTCACCTTCCCCCTCTGCAGGAAAGGAGCACCCCTGAGCTGCTACCTGTACCAAGATTTCATAGGATTCACAGTGATTTAGAATCACAGAATAGTTTGGCTCAGAAGGGACCTCTGAAAGTCATCTAGTCCAACCCCCTCTGCTCTAACCAGGGACATCCTCACCTAGATCGGGTTGCCCAGAGCTCTGTTGAGTCTCACTTGGAATATCTCTAGGGATGGGGCCCAAACCACCTCCCTGGGTAATCCATTCTGTGCCATCTGCATGACTGAAGTATGTATTGTTTATAGGAAAAGGCTTCCCATATGCAGCCTTGGAAGTGCAAGGTCCTGCATCTGGGTCCAGGCAATCCTAAGCACCAATATAGGCTGGGCAATGACTGGCTTGAGAGCAGCCCTGAGGAGAGGGACTTGGAGGTGCTGGTGGAGAAATTCAACATGAGCCATCAGTGTGCTCTTGCAGCCCAGAAAACCAACCAGAGCCTGGGATGCATCAGAAGTGTTGCCAGCAGGGTGAGTGAAGTGATCCTCCCCCTCTACTCTGCTCTGGTGAGATCTCACTCGGAGTACTGTGTCCAGCTCTTGGACCACTATTACAAGAGGGATGTGGATGTGCTGGAAGGTGTGCAGAGAAGGGCCATCAGGATGCTCAGATGGCTGGAGCTGCTCTGCTGTGAGGAGAAACTGAAAGAGTTGGGGCTGTTCAGTCTGGAGAGGAGAAGGCTCCAAGGTGACCTTATTGTGGCCTTTCAGTATCTGAAGGGGGCCTACAAGAAAGCTGGGGAGGGACTTTTTAGGCTGTCAGGCAATGATAGGACTGGGGGGAATGGAACAAAGCTAGAAATGGGTAGATTCAGCCTGGATGTTGGAAGAAGCTCTTCACCATGAGGATGGTGAGACCCTGGAATGGGTTGCCCAGGGAGACAGTGGAAGCCTCATCCCTGGAGGTGTTTAAGGCCAGGCTGGATGAGGCTCTGGCCAGCCTGATCTAGTGTGAGGTGTCCCTGCTTATGGCAGGGGGTGGGAAGTAGATGATCCTTGGGGTCCCTCCCAACTCTGATTCTATGGCTACTTCTGTGTATGTTAACTAGGAACCTTTCTCTTTAAAATCAAGCATAGGACATGTTGTGCCTATTATAACTTAAAAGCTTCAGCGGAGCTGCATTTTTGAGAGTTGTATTCATTCTGGAACTGTACCACAATTCATCATATTAGACTTCATTTGTTGGAAGCCTTGCACTGGAATATGGGCTTGGTCTCTAAGGAAGTGCTTCATTTCTGTATTCCTTACCAATAACAGCACACAGCACTGTCTTTTTATTACTCTGTGGCTAGCACCATTCATATAGTGCTTTTCTACATCAGGGCTGGAGAGACCCCTGTCCTGCTGAAAAATTTAGGCGGCTACAGCAGTAATCAGAAATACCAATAAAGTGTCCCTGGTTCTAGGTGGTGATGTGGGATGGAGAGAAAGATATAAAAATGAATCATGATGTGAGACAGCATTGCTCTGGCAACTGCTTCAAAACCTGAGTGCAGCGAGACCGTATAAAGGCTTGAGAATATTCCTACGATCCTAAAGAGACCTGCAAAGACATTGCAAACTCATCAGGCGGTCAGCTCTGCAAGGAGGAGGAGAAATGCTGTTTTGAGTCATTCATCCCCAGACAACTGATGTGCCTTAGCCTAGAAATAGGTAATATGGCTTCCAGTGGAGGTGAGCTGCTTTGGATAAACCTGCTTAAAAAACAACTGTACATTTAATGCAGGAAGCTGTCGAAGGTGTAAAGAATGGCTAAGTAAGTGAGTGGGATGCCATTAATCTTGGTTTGTTTCAGCACTACATCTTTAGCTGTTGAAGAAAAAAAAAAACCCACCTTGCTCCTAGCTCATAACCTGAATGTTAAAACTGATGTCCTCCCCATTAGGGCCTGTAAGCTCATTAGCACATGGCAATTTATCCTCTTTTATTTCTTCTCAATTATCCTATCATCCATTGTATCTGGATCTGATTACCCTTTCCCAGAGTCAAACATTATCTTGTAAATCATTTGCTTTAAGTCTAAGCCTGCCATTGCATTGCCCAGGATTTGCTTAGGCAGGTAATAAATCAATTAGCATTAAACTTGTGGCATCATCAATTTTCTTTCCTTGTGACTGAAAAAAGGAGTACCTGAACTTTGGAAAGCCGTATCCAATTTCCTTACGCCTTCCACATTGAGATTTCCCTCTTCTTCCCTTCCCTTCCTTTTCCCACATCCCAAATCAATATTAATATACATTGTCCTGAGCTGGAGATGAAAGCGGTCAGGAAAACCACTGTGGACCCAGATGGAAAGTCTATGGAAAGAGCTCTGTTGACTTGGGATCCTCTGGATCAAGCCCTGGGCGAGACCCTTGTAGCCAGGGGATGATTGGGTTCTGCTAAGTGTCAACACCTGGATAGTGATGACTCTCGCATGAGGAGCCCCAGGAATGTGAGAGGAACAATGTGTTATTGCTGCCCTTCTGCTGCTGGCAGGGATCAGCTGGTGCTCTGCCAGCCCCACGCTGCCCCGGGGCTGCCTGTGCTGGTTATCTCGGGTGCAGGCAGCCCGGGGGTGGAGGAGGTGCGGTGCTGTGTTCCTGTCCCTGCTCCTTCCCTGAGGCTGATGCAATTGGTGAGGTTGAGATGTCTCTGCCCAGAGTGGTGTTTTGGCACAAAAAGCAATCCAGAGCTGGTGTGGACAGCAGGAGCACAACTTGACTTTCATCTGCTCCTATGTTCTGCTCCTCTGGATTTGCTCCTGTGACTTCTTGGCGGATCCCCAGGATCTGATAGTTACAACTGCATCGTTTGCTCAGACTAGAGCTAATAAATGCTAAGGGAAAGATTTCTTGCAGTCTTTGCATATAAGCTAGCAGGGTGATTGCTGAATCTGCTGTCTTCTGTTTGGATTTTGATGTGTGCAACCCATCCAGAATTATGCCTTCCCCCCCACCCGCCTCGCATTAAGCCTTCAAAATGGGAGATGTAAAAATTTGATCAGTGCTCATTTACTGTGGTCCAGCCACAAACTAACTGCATAGGAGACCTATGCAGTGGAATACCTGAAATTAGGTTTAACCAATTGTGCTTATTATGAGACACTAAGAATTTTAATTCTGAAGAATTAAAATGTGAGTTTTATTAAAAAGAGAGATTTTTTTGTTTGTTTTTTTTCAGACGTGGACTTAAATATTAGGGCTGTGTTAACTCCTGTGAAATTCCTCCATACCTGTAAATTCCCCTGGAACTGTTTCACTTTCCTCTGAAGGAGGTGGTGCTGCCTACTGCCAAAGATCATGTGGGGTCAGCCAGTGCTCAGCTATAGAGCCACCACACATCTCCATCCTCTGGTGTTGCCTGCTGAACCCCACTGCTAAGGCATGTCTGCGAGATTGCTGATGGACATACCTAGGGCTCATTCTGAGCCTCTGAGTTATTGTTTCTATGGATGAAAGATCTCCTGCTTTCCTTTGTTTTGATTCAAGGTTTAACTGGTCATTGCTGTGCTTTATGTTCTGCTTGCTTCACAGTCATTTCTATGACCTCTTGTCTAAAAAACCCAACAAAAGTGTAGTAGGAAATGAGAGATGCATACATATGGGTGATAGAAGTTATTCATTATAAGTGCCTGGCTGTCAGCAGCTGAGATTAGTATTTGGGTTTGTGGATATTAGTAGGTTTCCTGTTGTTGACTCATTCATCCCAGCAGCTAACCTGTGGGTGGAGCTTCCAGAGGAGAGTCCTAAGGGTTTTTTTGGATGTGGCATTTGGTGGCATGGTTTAGTTGATGTTGTGATGTTAGATTATAGCTGAAGGCGATGATCTCAGAGGTCGTTTCCAGCCTTGGTGATTCTGTGATTCTGCATTCCTTGTCCCTTCCTGCCCTGCCACTCCCATTAGCATCACCAAGGGAAGCTGCCTGCATCTCCCTTTTCCTTTTCTTGTCTGTTATTGCTCTTGCTGAATAATGGAAGCTTACCTTTGAATTTAAACATGAATAGATGCACTACTGCAACTGATGCAGCTTTTTCAAATGCCTTCTGCTTGAGATACTTTCCAAAGCCACACTACATGTGGGTTGTTCTCTCTTTTTTTGGCTCTGAAGACAAACAGGCTCTTTTCTGACCAAGTGTCATAGCATGTGAACTGCAGAGAGGAATTAGCCGGTGTATTCCTGAACAACCTTGCAGAAGACCATCACCCCTGTGTATGGATGGGTGATGCTGCATTTTAACAGGTGTTTTCTAGCCGGAGAAGCTGAGACAATCATTAATGAAGTGACAAGGTCATGCAGAAACTCCTTGGCATGGATAGGAACAGAGCAGCATCAGTTCTCAGTCTTGTGGTGTACCCCCAAAGAGTATGTGTTTCTATCTCCCTCTCTTTACATCCTCCCCATATAAAGTATGTAAGACTAAAAGAGAGACAGCAGCTCTCTTCCTAAAAGTTAGAATTCCAGATAGGAACATTTAGGAAGTTTTCATTAAAAGCCTTAGGGATGCCAGATATAAGGCATTTCCTGGGACTCTTAAAGGTCATTTGTTGAACAGTTTCTTCTAAGCATATATGACAAATGATTCCCTTGGCACAATAAGCAGGACTCAAGCCCTTTAATTATAATACAGCACTCAATATCTTTAGACGTTTCAACGTTTCCTATGTATCCTACGCATTTCATTACAAGGAAAGGTTGAACAGAATTAAAAGGGTGACGTTACCTGAAGATTGATAGTTTACCTGTCCAAGAGGGAAAAGTCACAGTACAAGTGAGCACAAAGGAAAGAGGGATCCAAACCAAGTTTTGATTGCAGAGGAGCCTTGGATAAGAGAGTTTTTATTATCGGCGGCTTTTAGCCTTATTTACCATCAGGCTATCTTGCCACAAGCATGCTTTTTAGTTCTGACAGCTCTGAATTATGACCATTGTGGGATCCTATCTCATTAACTGAAATGGGAGAATAAAACATCAAACAATCATAAAAATAATTTGGCACTGTGAAACCACTTAGGACCAGCTGTCAAACAGGTTGGAAGATAAAGTTCTAAATAAAAAGAAGAGAGCGAGCTGCAATGTCCTGCCATATGCTTCCTCTGCATTATAGACTCCTTAATAATATGAAGTGCCTGTGTTTATGCAGAATAGGCCAGACACTCCATATATGATATTGATTATGCCTTAACCCCAATTTAGTAAAGACATACTCCTCCTTTTCCTAATCAGATATTGCAGAAGCAGTTTTCTGAAAATGTCCCTAATGCCAAGACATATTTTATCTCCGAAGGCTGTGGCAGGAGATAGGGCTTTGTCTTGCCTGTTGTCATGGCTTGGAGCCCAGTTTTAGGACAGCAAAGCCCCTGTGGGGCTCTTCTCCAGCAGTTTTCATCCAGCAATTCAAAAACATACATCTTTATCAAGCTGTTGTTGTCAGACAACATTAGATAATTAATAGGCCATTTGTCAGCCTGCACGAAACATGTTAAAATCCCAAACACAATCAGGATAAATATAGTTGCCTGCTCTCTGAAGGCTTTTTGTTCTGATGTGCAGGCATTGCAGGCAGATATTTACTATTAAACAAGACTCATTATTAATCGCATCTAATGTTAATTAATTAACTGCCTGTGTGCATTGAGGGCTCTCTGTGACTTTCAATTGTTTTAAGGAGCTAATTGGTAACTTAGCAGTTTGCATGGAAGTTGTTTCTTGCTCAGTTCACATCAATCGTTTTTCAACCTAATAGCATCACCGTGCTCATTAAAAATACCCCATTTTATATTTTGTAGCAGGGTAAATGAATATGGAATGAAGCTCACGTGTGAGCAGTTTATGGGAAGTGTAATGATTTGGTTCAGACCCAGCTTGACCACCAGCATTGCTGAATTAGGGCAGGTGTGTAGATACAAAGCTCTCTGAGGGCTGAAAGCCAATTAAGATGGGATACAGATGGCATCGGATCGCGTCCCCGCAGCCCAAGTAGAGTTGCTGGCAGATGCTGACCACCTGCAGACCCCACAACAGCCTTCTTGAGCTACCAACACTCAGAGATAGAGCTTTGCCTAGGAGAAGTCTGATGTCTTTATGATTTGCTCCTAATTCTCTTTAGCCCTGTTTTGACTCATTATTGCACAGTGGAGAATCACTCCTGCTGGTAAAATGCCACCAAGTCTGGTTTGCATCCTGTCTGCCTGATATGTTTGACTGCTTGAGGAAAGGAGTTGTTGAGAAGGAGACCCTTAGCTCTTAAAGATGCCTTTCTTTCTAACTGCTATTTATTTCTCATGGAAGGAGAAGAGAGGCAGGACTTGACAACATAGGTTAGCTCAAGAATCTATGTGGAAGCCAACAAGGCAATGTGACACTTGAGCAGTTACTTTGGCTGCAGAATTCCTGATGAACCAACCAGGAGAGTTGTGAGCTTGGAGGGTGTGTGATTTTAGGCCAAGAGCCCCAGCAGTCTGCATGTGCCACTTAATAGCACAGCAAACAAGTATTTTGGTGTTTTTTGTTCCCTTTTAACATGCCATTTTATTCTGTCCTCTGAAAGTGCCTTGGGTACTGTGCTGGCAGGTGGTGCCAAGTAAGCATGTGGCGACTAAGCGCACATGTAAGAAAACTCAGCTTGCCCAACTGTATAAAACCACTTTGCAGAAGTGATGGGGGAAGTATTGCTTAATTACCTGTCCCTAGAAATTTTGCTTCTGCAGAACTTCCATGGAAATCAGCAGGGGTCCTGCAGAGAGAGCTCAAAGCATTAATCCCAAACATAACTTGCAAAATCTGCCTTTCCTTCATATTCCCATTATATAACTTGGGGGCATAAGTGTCTGGGCTACAAGAACTATAAATCTTTAAAAATAGGCACTGGTTTCATCACCTACTAAATAAAGATGACTTTTTTTTTTGTGAAATATTTCAAATTCAGACTGTCTGTCCAGCCATGCTCTTGCACTCTCTCCTCTTTGCTATGTCAATATTTGCATTACCAGCCCTATTTTGGAGGGTTTCTAACTTGATCTTACATTTATTTTGGCGGAGAACGTGGAACACAACTTCTTACTCAGAGAGAATTTGCTTTAAGAGATGATGGTGATGGGTTTTGACTTGGAGAGGGGTTGGAGTACTTGGGGAGAATGCAACCCTCCTGGGATGGGAGGGATTGGCTTAACCTGGCTGGGAGTGTTGTGCTGCAGCACGATGGGAAAGAGATGTCAAGATCTGGTGAAGGTGGTCCATGTGCATCTCCACTGCCATGAAACATCACATCCTTACTGGGTCTGCAGGTCTGGTTTGTGGGAAATGGCTAACATAGGGGCCTCTGGTTCTGAGTCTTGGTGTGTATTCTGCTGCCTCTTTCTGCAGGGAGGAGAGTGGGCCAGAATCTGTTGTGTGCTGCCTAAGACTGCTTATGGATCAGCTACCAAGTCCTGCTAAAACTGTCTCATTGCCCACATCTCAATTTTTGAGGATGAGAATTGCATCATGGCTAAATTCTACTGAGCTTCCAGTCAAAAATTCTCCAAGTAATTGGGGAAATTAAAATTTTTGGGGGGTCCTGGGTGCAAACACAATTCCTGAATGCTTTTGAGTCTGTGCCTTTTAATTCCTTATTGTAGCCCTTCATTCTTGGAGAGATATAAAAAAAAAAAATCTGTCATATAGCTGTGCCTATGAATATTGCTACACATCTATATGTTCATCATCACACATGCATAGGTAGATATATTTCACAGACTGCATTTACAATGTGAGTGTATCAAGTATCTCTCTGCACAGACAGACCTAAGTAGCTCTCTCACAGGGGAACCGCAGAGCTCAGATTGTTTCGTTCCTGCTGAAATGCTGACACCAAATTGTATGAAGAGAGGAGCTTAGACTAGAGTGAAAAATGTCCTTTAGCTAGCAAAGCCTGGTGCTAGGATTAAATGTAAATGGGTGTTAGCATTACTGAAGAAGGCTCATTGGCTAGGAGTGTAAGTGTTGTATGAAGTTGCAGTATATTCTCTCATCATAAGCGCAACAATATGCTTCGATTAAACACATGTCACAGGCACTTATCCTGAGAGCATGAAGCTGTTGCTGTTGGGGAAGTTTGGTTTTCATTTGGAACTGTATCCCCAAGAACAGGGTTCTTGGGCACATTACACCTCAGCCCTTTGGGAGTGCATTTGTCTAGGCTTGAATTGAAAGGAGATGCTCAGATTGTCTATGTGCCCTACCAGGGCTGTTAGTCACGTTTTGTTGTGTGCTGTGCTTTTGGTGCTTGAGAAAATAAAGTACCCACTCCCAGCAGCCAGTTCATCACCACAGCTGCCTGCTGTGGGTCTGCTGTTGAGTTCCCAGGGTAGCTCATTCATCTTGCTTGTAGCCCTGGGTCTGTAGCACTGCCTGAGTCTCTTGTGCCCATACCATGCCTGGTCAGCACAGGTCTGCCCCACCTGGGAGCTGCAGCTGCATCGTTGTCTTAATGGTATGTGTGCAAAAATCTGACAAACTCTGTGTTTCCAACACTGTCTTCAAAAGATGCAGGATTAAATGGTTAAATAAGCTTAGGTTTCAAGAAAGGCACATGCCTGAGAAATAATGTTTGTGTTGGCTCTGTGCTAGCAAATATACAATCAGGAGACAAACCAGAAACTTTATTTCAAGCCATAATGCTGTTTCAGGAAGAAGGGGTATTTCATTCCCCAGACAGAGGAAGAAGCTTCCCTCAACCAAACTGAGATGTGAAACTCCCTTTCAAGCAGGAAAAAACACCCTAAAAGTAATGAAAATATTTTCAAATAATAGCATTCAACTCTCCCTCTCCTGTAACCCCAGTGGAGTAAATTTCTAAGGAAGGAGATGAAAAGCACCACAATATCTGTGGAGAATGCAGGAATCTGGCACCAGTTTGTGTCTTCCCCACCTGTTCTGGACCAAAAGCTTGCAGCCATTCTCAGTCTGGGTTACACCTACACCATTAAAAGCACAAACAAGCCCCTTAGCCTAAAAGGCAATTTTATTGAATCATGTAATGATTGCCTAGTGACACCTAAGAGTGACCAAGATGGTTATAACCTAGATTTCCTTATGGACTTTTCAACAAGCTTACTTGGGATTGGCTAACAAGAAATCTAAGGCCACCTCCATTCCAAAAATGTAAAGCCATTTCAAAGTAAGAAATAATTCTAAAGAAAATTTGTATATGCTTGATTGATTATCTTATTTTAATCCATATTAAAGCTTTAAGTCTTTAGGTGTGGCTCTTTAGTTCTAACATCTCATAAATTATGGCTATAATGAAGCAGTCATTTATCCAGGGCTGATGATAAATGGCTTGCCCTGGGAGGAACTAAAGAATAGGCAAGTAGATCATTTTCATATTTGGTGAAAACAATATTAAGTACCCAGACCTCAGTGATTGCCCTAATAAATGAATAATCTGAGGTGAGGGGCTTGGCAGTCAGTGTAAAAAATAACCTGAGCTTTCTCTGTCATTTGTCAGGCTTTGCTATGACAGCATGCATTATGGGTAAATGAGCAATCAGCAAGAACTATGTTATGGCTGGGATGCTTTTGAGAAATTTATCATATGCATTGCTTGGTACCTCTAAGACCTTAAGGCTTAATGGCTATAGTGCATGACTGCCAGTGAACACAGTCCTTATTTACCATCCTATGCTTCATTTGCACTGGATCTCCCTGTTTTTTTCCCCCCTTCCCTCATGTATTAGGGGAGCAAGCCTCTCTTAGGGTTGTTTCCTAGACTCACTTTCACTCAGGATATTCCAGCCTGCTCCATAGTGGTTCTAAGGCATCACACTATTTAAGGGATTTTGAGGATACTCTGCCCAGTATGGTAGAGATGTCAATTTATATTTAATGAGCTAAGTCAGTAACACATGGATAGGATGTGTAGGAACAAAACCCAGGAGGAAGGCAAGGAAACACAACAAAGCACTTCTCCAAACACCCAAAGTGCAGTGAGAAATTAGATGCTGTTACCTCTTAATTAACCATGAAACCTTCAGGTACGGTGAGGACCACAGTGAAGGGTGTTAGCAGGTGTCTTGGCATGATAGAAACCTGTTTTTCCAGACTGCTCCCCACAGCAGTGTGGCACCAATGGTGTGCTACACAATGCAGTGTCTGAAGGCTCGTGGGCTTTGTGGCAATATTCAACTTTTCTGCTCAAGGATTACCCAGACTGCTCCTTCCTGCTGCTGAAACGCAGCCCTTTGACAGCTCTTCTCCAGGTTGTTTCAGCTGTAACTCGGTGGAAGGGAAGTCACAAAAGCAGTGAAAGACTTATTTTATACCTCTTGCATAACCCTTTAATGGGAATGTTAGAAGGCATCAAACAATGGGGCAGAACTGGAGGGGGACCCAGATGTGCCAAGGTGCTGGGAGGAGTGGATCAGTGGTGCTGAGACTGCACGTGTGGAAGGGGAGTCCCAGGCAGTGGCCACTTCTGGAAATGTTGACATAAGCGATAGCCTGAAGTGGGCACAGATGTTGAAACTCAGGGCCTGGATTTCTGTGAGACTTCTTAGTTGTGACCGAAATGGATAGGAATTTCTCTCTCCCTAAACAAACACAGATTAGTGGGAAAGCTGTTGGGTGAAGGAATGAGCAATGAAATGTGCCCTTTCACTTGTGAAACAAAGCTTCTCCTGCCATCCTGCCTACCTCTTTGTGGAGTGGATGTTACATGCACATTACTGTTCTCTTAACTTAGCACTTTTTTTTTAATTTGAAGAAGTGGTGATGCAGAGACCTTAAACTGTTTTTTGCTAGCATTTGAAAAGCAAAACTCTACAAGGCAAGTCTCAATGTTTTCCATTGGCAGTAAAGACTGTCAAGATGGAGATTTTAGGGAAATTTATTATCTACAGCTTTTTGGCTTCTGTTCCTAAAGCCTCATCCTGTGAAATTCTGAGGATGCTACCAGCTGCCACCAGTCCAGGAGCAGGCCTCTATTTGCTTACTTTTAACCTGTGCATTGTGTTGCTTTAGAGACACCAGGTGAGATGAGCATGGTTTGCTGGATTAGCACCTAACTACTTGGCATAGTCCAGGATGAAGCCCAAAAAGAACAGTCAGTCTCACTCCTCTCTGCTTCCCTCAGAGTTTGCCCTTCTGCTGCTGTGCCATCTTTCCTGCAACCACAACTTCAGATTTTATTGAGTTAGCCTTCATATATATTTTTTTTTTTACTATCATAGAAGAAAGGAATGTTAGAAAGTGCTCTGATCTGTTTTTTCTTAAAAAACTTTAAATGCTGGTCTGCCACAGCTTTCAATATCTCTTTACCTGCTGCCACTTATACCTTTCACTTCTCATTAAGGAAACGAATGCAGAAGATTAAAGCACTCCCAATTTAGCTTTCTAAATAGGAAGTGAAAGTTGAAAGCAGACCAGCTGAGAATAAGCGCCACTGAGAACTGCAGCTGGGCTGATGCCATTAGAAAAAAGAGACCACTTCTTGCTTCTGATCTGTCATTTAAGGAAGCTTGTTTATGTATAGGTCTGACATCAGATGAATATGTAGTGACCTTTCTCATTGAGATGAAAGTTTGGCTTTAGACTGATCAGATATCACGTCACTAAATACTAAGGGTTTTATAAAAGTCAGGCAACAATCCTGTCTAGAAACAAGTTCATCTTTGTGGAGCCCATTAATATCCCAGAGATCTGCATGGGATTGGAGCCTGAGGTTGAAGTGAGTGATTTCAAACCCTCTCAGATGAGTCTTGAGAGACTCGGTCTGGATATTGTCAAATGAATTTGAAGACCCAGAGGGTGGAGGGAGAGGAGGGCAGAGGGGGGCGGAAGGCTCTTGATGTGTATCCTTCAAACTTCGGCTAATTTTTGGTGTCTGGCTGCTGTGCTCATTACAGTTGCTTCCCTGTACCTCTGTTCAAAGTTGAAGAAGCTAACAGGAGCTCTTCAGGAGCTGTGGATCTGATTCTTAAGGAATATGATGTGGAAGCAGCATCAGAACATTCTTAGCAAGTAAGATTCTCTGCAGGCTGTCCCTGAGGCACAGATGAGCATGGCAGAGGGTACCAGCTCACCTACTCCAAGATACCTCTTTGTAATGCATACAGATGAAGAAAGAAATTAAATAATGTGGAGTGAGATCTGCTGGATGAGTGAATTAAATGGGTTGAGCAGAGGGTGAGAAGAGTGCTCCTGCCAGCACAGGAGCAACAAAAACATTTTAAGCCGATGGGAAGTTACGGAGGGAGTAGCCACAGCAGGACAGCAGCAAGCATCTACATGGCCTCAACCCAGTTTCTCTGACTTGACCTTTTGTGGTCCAGGTTAGGTATCAGAAACAAGGCAGCTCCCTCCTTGGCTACCATTCAGTTCCTCCATGTGAAGCCTACTTGAAGTGATGATGTGAGTGATGCCAGTGTTTGCCATCTTCTTGAACAGCAGCATTTAGCAGAAAGCAGTATTGTCCCTTTGTTCTGGGCACAGAGGAATGAAGGGCCCTGGGTCTATGGCGATTTGGTATCCCCAGGAGAGCCAAACCACCTCCTCTGGGTGGTCTCCTTCCCCAGAGGAGGGTTATTATAAAAGCTCATGTGCTGGTCTGTTTCTGTCTAATACCACAATATGCCTTGGGCTTACTCTGCTTAGTTTCAGACTGATAGTCTATTAATTATAAACATGTGCTTAAAATCCCTTGTGTAATCAAATTCCAAGTGCCTGATGCTTATTCAGATAGGCAACATTTATAGACTCATTCCCAGTGTCTTGATCTGTGTTTGATATCCACCAGACTCTAATAGTCCATGAAAATAGTTAAAAACAAAATACAAGGCAGCATTTCTAATGAGACTCTCACCTAGGGTGATAAATGTATAGTTTTTATAAGTATCTTATTACCCTTATGCCCCCTCACTGGAAATATTCAAGGCCAGGTTGGATTGGGCCTTGAGCAACCTGGTCCAATGCAAGGTGTCCCTGCCCATTGCAGGGGGGTTTGGAACTAAATGATTTTTAAGGTCTCTTCCAACCCAAATTATTCTATGGCCATATAATATGATTCTACTATGGACACAAATCACTAAGCCAGTGCCAGTAAGAATAGCTTTTGACTATTCCTGGAGTGAATATTGAGAAGATTAGAAATATCTGCCATTAATATATTTGGGGGTTGTGATGTAAGCTTTGTGTCTGAACACCTGATTTATTTCATTTAATGACATCAGCAACTCGAAGGTTTCACTTTTTCTTGGGTTTATTTAATAGTCCAGCCTCAAATTGAAAAGACAGAAGCAGGGTTCACTGCCTGATATTCTCCACGTGGGATGTAGATGCTAAATCTTTAACCTGGAATATGCTTGGAGCTAAGTGATCTCTGTTTATGCTACAGTGTGTTGTGAGTATCAGTTTGCCCTAAATATATTGCCTTTAAATAACTCCTGCCAAAGGGAAGGGCAGTCTGAATACACAGTGCATCTTTTTTTTTGCTTAATTGTTTAGAATAGCTGTAAATAAGAATAAAGCAGACTGAGTACAGCAGCAGCTCCAGTAAAATCTAGGAGCCCTGGTATGGCAGAATTTCTCAGTTTGATGTGACTCTCTCTTTGACAGTTCTCCTAAGGTAGGTTATTTTGGAGAAAACATATGTTTCCATTTTCTCTCCCTTGGCTTCCCTTTTAGTCCCCAGGCTCCTCTAGGGTCACAGCAACATTAAGGCTTTTGTCACTGTGATTAATAGCTCTTTAGATCATCTTTAATTCACTCACTAATGACTGAGGGTCTTTCTGCTCTCCAAGTAATCGCGTGATGTATGAGCCGATAGTACACCTTGTGGCAGAGGTGAAAATCATTCAGGCAATGCAAATATTGTCACGGGGACAAATGTTTTCCCTGTTAATAAAAATTAATGAATTCTACCCAGGAGCTAGTTAAAGAAGCTCTGGTGAGAGAGAGATCCAAACACAAATAAGTTCTTGCTGCTTGGAACCATTAATTCAGTCTTTCTAGGTATGAGAGGATAATTATTATTAGTATTTCTGCATCTACATAATAGATGAGGCAGTGGCAGGTTGATTTAATTATACAAATGCATTGTGCTGCAGGTAGATCTCTTTCAGTGATGCCCACACGTTGGTCTTCACTTGAGAGCTGTTACTTTGCTTTGCCTTGGTCATACCATGGGTTTCAACACTTCACAGTGTCCAAACAAGGGATTGCAGTTCCAGGTTAAATACTTTACTTCCATCCAAGCACTGCCTTGGGAAGGATATCATCACTGTGAAATGAGGAAAAAATGTTTACTTTCTTTTTCCCTCAGCTCCTTGTTTCATGTCATAAAATGTTGATGAAACAGACTGTGAATTAATCATCTGGAAGAATCATAGAATGGTAAGGTTGGAAGGGACCTCAAGGATCATCTAG
>WBNM01009023.1:0-20363 GCA_013399055.1 Ramphastos sulfuratus | reverse complement strand
CCTGGAGCAGGCTGCCTAGAGAAGTTGTGGAGTCTTTCCAAACCCACCTGGATGCATTCCTGTGCAAGCCCCCCTGAGTGATCCTACTTTTGCAGGGAGGTTGGACTGGATCTCTGGAGGTCACCTCTAACATTCTGTGATCCTGTGATTACTTTTGTTTCCTTCTCACTGCTGCCAGTTATGAGGTTCGTCTTTTTCCTAGGAGAATAATTCCTGGGGAAAGAAAACAAGTCAGAATACATTTAAAATATACAATATAACCTCTTATTCTGTTTGTATTCCTAAACTCAGTGTTCTGGAAAGTGTGGAGTGATTGCATCATATTTGATACAGGAAAGATTTGATGAGGCACTGGAACAGGTTGCCCAGGGAGGTTGTGGCTGCTCCCTCCCTGGAGGTGTTCAAGGCCAAGTTGGATGAGGCTTTGAGTGCCCTGTACTAGTGGGAGGTGTCCCTATGGCAGGGGGTTGGAACTAGATGATCCTTGAGGTCCCTTCCAACCTTACCATTCTATGAAGATCTGTCCCATGAGGAGGGGTTAAATCCCAGGTCATGAAAACAATGTGATGCATATTGGGCTACAAGGGTGGATATTCAGTTAGTTGAACTAACTTTATCATCTCTAAATGAACACAAACAATCCTGTTTGGGAAGGGAGGAAGTACTTGCACCATTATGTGCTCTTCAGATGTGTGCCCTTTGCAGTATGGAATAAATTTCTCCTTTGGAAGAAGCTGAGCTCAGTGGCTTGTGGCACTTCAGCTCTGTTAGAGAAGAAGAGTTGCTTTGTTTTGGGTTTGTTCAGCAAGCCTCCAGTAATAAAACTTGGTTAGTAGCTTTCCAAAATGTTTATTCCAAATGAGACAACCTCCTGTTCCCATGCAAGTCAGGCAGCTCCTAAGGTGTTGCTTAGCGAGCAGTCCCAAATTCACTGCTTGATTTGGTTGTGGAGCTAATTTGTGTTGGCCACCCCCAAAAAATCTAAAGCACTAACTCCACACCTGGAGGAGAGCCTCCACAGACTTGCAGCTCCCAAAATCCCAAGCAGCCATACAAAGTTTACGTCGAGCTCCATTTTCATTCCATTTCCTCTTTTCTGTCTCTCTAAGAAATTAAGTAGGCAGTAATTTTTACCCCCTGGCATATATCCTTCTAGAGGAAAAAAAAAAAACAAAACCCTGGATTACTTCTGTAAACTCTCTGAAGAGAAGAACAACCTTCAGAGAGAAGACAGCCAGTTAAAATAAATAGGGCTCTGAGGCATGCTGGCAGCATGAGAACATGACTGAGCTCTTTGGGAGAAGGCTTAGTGAGAGCTGCTTACTTAGAGTCTTAAATATCAGCAGACATTCTGGCACTTGGCTATAAATCATTTTCCATCCTTTAAGTATGTGGAAAGCATTTATTTTTTGTAATTGTTGACATTGTTCTTCTTTTGAGGACAATTTTAGCCACAGTACCTGAATGGTTTTTGTTTTTTTTTTTTTTTCCTCCTTAGTCTGTTTCGACAGCTTGATTTTGGCTATTGTGACATCATTTCTTCTGCAAATCACTGTCTCCTGTAACTCAGGAGGTGTTGTCCATCCCATCTGAATGACAATCTTTTATAGAATCATAGAATGGTAAGGTTGGAAGGGACCTCAAGGATCATCTAGTTCCAACCCCCTGCCATAGGCAGGGACACCTCCCACTAGCACAGGTCACTCAAGGCCTCCTCCANCTGGGAGAAGTAAGACCAGATGCTTAGTTTTATTTAGTCGAGAGATGCTGACTTTCAGAGAGCACTTCCTTTATTCCTCATGGGAAGTAAGTGTGAATTGTGACTAATTCTAATAATCCTTTCAATTCCAGTGGGCATTTCCACTTTTTAACTTGTATGTCAATACCTGAATAAAAATCAGAAATGACAAAAACATTCAGGTTGGAAAAGCCCTTCAGGATCGCCAAGTCCAACCAGTAACCCTACTCTACAAAGTTCATCCTAAATCACATCCTCAAGCACCACATCCTAATGACCTTTAAACACATCGAGGGTTGGTGACTCCGCCACCTCCCTGGGCAGCTCATTCCAATGCCTGACCACTCTTGCTGGGAAAAAATTCTTCCTAATGTCCAGTCTAAACCTACCCTGCTGCAGCTTGAGGCCATTCCCTCTTGTTCTATCACCGTTTACCTGTGAGAAGAGGCCAACACTAACCTCTCCACAAGGTCCTTTCAGGTAGCTGTAGACAGCAATGAGCTCTCCCCTCAACCTCCTCTTTTTCAAACTAACCATCCCCAGCTCCTTCAGTTCCTCTTCACAAGATTTATTCTCCAGGCATCTGAAAATACATGGATTGTATCATTTCACTGCTGTTATGTAGGTAACTGCTTTCCTTTCCCACTGGTGACTTTAAAAGCAGGGATCATCCTTTCTAATAACTGCTACTGATCTTGCAGTACTGATTAGGTAGTGGTGTTATATCAAAACCAAAAAAGCTGAATGCATCTTTTGTGAAGTTGTTTCTGCTTCCTTTATATCCTGCAGTGACTGAGCTGCTGGAAGGGAAGAGGAAGAGAGGGCAAAGGTGAAACTTCCTCATGGAAGAACAGAGCTGGAAGGAAACAGTGATCAGTCAAGCCATGACAAGTTAGAGGTGGCAACAACTAATAAAGCTTCCAACATGTGGACAGTATCCCTTGGTAACAACCTGTTCTAGGGTAAGGGACTGAGGATGCTGCCCTGGCATTTGAACTGGTGTTAGCTGATTGGCCACACACTCTTTCATTTGTCAAAAGGCCTCTGCACTGTGCACTTACCCATTTTTGTGAGCCTCATGGATATTTTGGGACACTTTTCTTCCTCAGCTCGATACTAAGTGTGATTTAGGCTATGTGGTGCCTCTTTTGTTTTTAGCAGCTGACATCCTCTTGTACCCACAAGGCACATAGCTCTGCATTTGGTGTGTGCAAGGGTGGGCAGTGATGTAGAATCATAGAATCAGTCAGGGTTGGAAAGGACTACAAGGGTCATCCAGTTCCAACCCCCTTGCTATGGGCAGGGACACCCTACCCTAGATCAGACTGCCCAGAGCCTCATCTAGCCTGGCCTTAAGCACCTCCAGGGATGGGGCCTCAAGCACCTCCCTGGGCAACCTATGCCAGGCTCTCACCACTCTCATGCTGAAGAACTTCCTCCTCACCTCCAGTCTGAATCTCCCCACCTCCAGCTTTGCTCCCTTTCCCCCAGTCTTGTCACTACCTGAGAGCTTAAAAAGTCCCTCCCCATCGTTTTTGTAGCCCGCTTCAGATCCTGGAAGGCCCCAATGTGTGTGTGCATGCAGCAGTTCCTCTCAAGTGCAAAAGCACAAGGAGGGTGTTTTTTTGTTTGCTTGGGGATTTTGTTTGTTTTTTTAGTTGTGGGTGTTTCTTTTGTGTGGAGGGTGTTAAAGTTTGAAATGCAGCAAGAGGAGAAAGGATTGAATCCATTTGTCTTCTCCCAAAGATGCGAGTGCAGAGGCACACTTAGCCATGTTTGTGTAGAGGGGAAACTCAAACCTTGTGTTAGCTTTTGTTTGGTGTGATTTCTGGGTGTGAGAGTGCAGGGCTACACCACTCAGTCACATTAAAATACATGTTGCTGTCAGGATTACTGCCAAGGGTGAGTAACAGACCTGAAATTGCCATGTAAGAGGTGCTTTTGAGGGTTCTTTGCTGACAAAATGGCTCAATGCCTGTGGGCTCTTCCCCTCACAGAGTGTTAGGGATTGGAAGTGACCTTTGGAGATCATCAGGTCCAACCCCCTGCCAGAGCAGCACCAGAGAATCTAGTACAGGTGGCGCAGGAACACATCCAGACAGGGCTGGAAAGGCTCCAGAGGAGATCCCCTCTAAGTCTTCTCTTCACCAGACCAAACACCCCCAGGTCCCTCAGCCTCTCTTCATCAGACAGAACTCCAGCCCCTTTCTTTCTGCAGAGGAGAAAGAATTGTTTTGGTGAGAGAAATCACCAACACAAGTTATGACTTTTGTTTCCAAATACCACTGCTTGGAATGAGGTAACTGAGGGCAGAAGGCAGCAAAAGTGCTACACCAGTTGTTGGGACTGCAGATTGAGCACCTGCATGTCCAGTGTATTTACTTTGGAAAGTGAATTTCAGTGTAAGAATGAGCTTTGATATCATAAGTTAGACTTTCATTTGGATTTGAAATGACCATAGGATGTTAGGGGTTAGAAGGGACCTCGAGAGGTTTTCCAGTCCAAGGCCCCTGCCACAGCAGGAGCAGAGAATCCAGCACAGGTCACACAAGAACACATCCAGACAGGGCTGGAAAGGCTCCAGAGAAGGAGACTCCACAACCTCTCTGGGCAGCCTGTGCCAGGCCTCTCTCACCCTTACACTCAACAAGTTCTTCCTCATGCTGAGCTGGAACTTCCTGTGCTGCAGTTTCCATCCCTTGCCCCTTGTCCTATGGCAGGGCACAAGTAAGCAGAGGCTGTCCCTGTGCCTTCCTTCCTGACCCCCAGCCCTCAGCTATTGACAGACATTGCTCAGATCCCCTCTCAGCCTTCTCCTCTGCAGACTAAGCAGCCTCAGGGCTCTCAGCCTTTCCTCCTCAGCAGTTGTCCAGTTTCTTCAGCATCCTTGCAGCCCTCCTTTCAACTCTTTCCAGTAGATCCCTGTCCCTCTTGAACTGGGGAGCCCAGAACTGGATTCAGTATTGCAGGTGGAGCCTCACCAGGGCAGAGCAGAGGAGGAGGAGGAGAACCTTCCTGCATCTGTTTAACACACATACATTTCCTATGGGCTAGAATGAGTCAAAGATCTTTTTTGGGCTTGCTTCAGCCAAGCCACTGCTGCATTGCAGTGAAGGAAGTGCTGTGTGTGGAGGTAAGAGTATGAAGGGAAGCTGGAAGCTGTGGGAGGATGGGCCAGGAGGCATGGGTAGCCTCCTTGCCAGGGCTGAGCTGGTACCTGCTGTTGGAGTCGACAGCCAGCCTAAGAACTGTGGTCCCTACTTTGCTTTATACTTTATCTTTAGTGATTATTGGTGTGCTGTAGACGTTACAACTTGATAAATCAACCTGGCAGCATCTTTACAGTTATGGGAAACAAAAGAAGGAAATGAAAAAATAGAGGAACAGGTGGGAGTAGAGCCTTGTGGAGAGAGGTGAATGCAGAGATTCCTGGCAGTGATACTTAGCAAAATACTTTTGTTAATCAAAAGGGTTTTTTTTATCTAAGCTGATTTTTATCCTTACTTGGTTGTGGGAAGAGCTTTAGCTTATTTGCAGGACTTCATGAACGTAGCTCCTTTTTATAGCTGGTTGTGTCAGTGGTTTCCACTGCAAACCCTGCATTAGGGTTCCTATAACTCAGCTGTATAAATTTGATCTGGACTGTAAAACCAGCATGTATGCTCTTGATTTGGAAGCAAGTATCAAGGCTGACTGGCTAATCTGTTGGCTATGCACATAGTATGGCTATAGTAAAGGCTGTGAGGAATATGATACAGCTCTTGGTTTCCATTGAGCACAGAGGAAGCTTATTTGCCACAAAGAGCAGATGTTCCCATGGCTCTCTTTCTAATGCAGAAGTGATAAGCTAGACCCTGTCCCCTAAAGTTGTCAGGAGTCTGGAGCCTAAGCTGGTGAAAGGCCTAGAGAATAAATCTTATGAGGAGCAACTGAAGAAGTTGGGAATGTTTAGTTTGAAAAAGAGGAGGCTGAGGAGAGACCTCATGGCTGCCTACAGCTACCTGAAGGGACATGGTGGAGAGACTGCTGCCGGTCTCTTAGAATCATATAATGGTTTAGGTTGGAAGGGACCTCAAAGCTCAGCCAGTTCCAACCTCCCCATCATAGGCAGGGACACCTCCCACTAGAACAGGTTGCTCAAGGCCTTGTCCAACCTGGCCTTGAACACCTTCAGCACCACTTGAACACCAACATCTTTGATTGTATTGGGTGGTTCTGTGCTCCACAACCTCCCTGGGCAACCTGTGCCAGTGTCTCACCACCCTCACTGCAAACAACTTCCTCCTAACATCCACTTTCAATCTCCCCTCTGCCAGTTTAAACCCATTGCCCCTTGTCCTGTCATTCCAAGACCTTGTCAATAGTCCCTCCTCAGCCTTCCTGTAGCCCCCTTCAGATACTGGAAGGTTACTCCAAGGTCTCCTGGAAGCCTTCTCTTCTCCAGACTGCAGAACCACAACTCTCTCAGCCTTTCCTTATAACAGAGCTGCTGCAGCCCTCTGAGCATCTTGGTGGCCTACTCTGGACTGGCTCCAACAATTCTATATCCTTCTTGTGTTGGGGGCTCCAGAACTGCACACAGGACTGCAGGTGGGGTCTCAGGAGAGCAGAACTAAGGGTCAGAGTAAAAGGGCCTGTACAGGTAATTGGAGACACAAGGGGGAATGGCCTCAAGCTGAGACTGGGGACGTTTAGATTGGACATATAGAGAGAGTGGTCAGGCACTGGAATGAGCTGCCCAGGGAGGTGGTGGAGTCACCAACCCTGGATGTGTTTAAAGGTCATTTGGATGTGGTGCTTGGGGCTATGGTTTAAGGTGAATCTTGTAGAGTAGGGTTCTAGGTTGGACTTGGTGATCCTGAGGGACTTTGCCAACCTGGATGCTTCTGTGATTCTTTTCCCAGGAGGGAAGGCAAGTAAAGGCCTTATTGAGCTGCACCTTTAGGAAGGGCAGGCTGGGGCACAGCAGTACCCTCTTTGTGCTCATGGTGTTCAGGTGTCACACCTGAGTATGCTGAGCTGCTGTGCCTGTGGGTGGTGTGGTGCTGGGGCCAGCCCTCAGCAGTCAGCTGGGATGTACGAGGGAGCTGGTGCCACTGCAGAGCATTTTGTGTGCCCTCCCCTTGTGTTTTGAGGTCAGATTGTGCCCTCCCCCAGTGCAGTAAGGGCTCTTGTCTTGCAGTGACTCCCCTGTGGGGCGCTTCCTAAGTGTACTTTGAGCTCTGTGTACATTTGAGAGCAGGTCGTTAAAGTAGTGGGGGTTGGTGCAAAGTGGACTTTGGTCAGGTGAAATGAGGCTAGGGAGACACTGGGTAATGACAGGCAGTGCGTGTGAGTATTGGGACAAACTGTATTATAACAGGGAGGTAAAGCCCCTGTGGCTTGAATGTCCATGTGAAAAGGCTCTTCCATTAGAGAGGTGGTCTGCTCTGCATTTTGTGATCCTGCAGAGTTCTCTTGTCATGTCCTTTCTGTATGTGGGTGCTTTGGGTTTTTTGCCTATTTAAAATACTCTGTTACAGGGAAGGATGTACACTGACTCCTCCTTTGAGTGTGCAATACTGAAGGCACCCTAAAGGAAGGCTGCAGAGGGACTTTTCACAAGTGATAGGACAAGAGGGAATGGTTTGAAGCTGAGGGAGAGCAGGTTCAGCCTGGATCTTACAAGGTTTTTCAGTGCAAGGGTGGTGAGACTCTAGAACAGGCTGCCCAGGGAGGTAGTAGATGCCTCCTCCCTGGGAATGTTTAAGGTCAGGTTGGGTGAAGCCTTGAGCAGCTGACTCCAGTTGAGAGGTGTCCCTGCCCATAGTGGGGAGATTGGAGTAGATGATCTCTAAGGTCCCTTCCAACCTGAGCCATTCTATGATTCTTTGTCTTAAAACTGAAGTGCTGTGGCCAACCACGTACTGGAAATCAAGCCAGAGGGGTAAAAACCAAGCTGGAGTGATATCAGCCCATAGGGAGCAAGGAATTATATTCAGAGAGACAGTGACAGGTAACACTGAAGGATGTCCTGGGTCACTACAACCCCAAGCACAACTCCAGGCTGGGTGGGGAATGACTGAGAGCAGCCCTGAGGTAAAGGACCTGGGAGTCTGGGGTGATGAAAAGCTCAAGATGAGGCTGCAGTGTAAGTGCAGCCCAGACAGCAACTGTGTGCTGGGCTGCAGCAAGAGCAGTGTGGGCAGCAGGGCAAGGNTTTACTGCAAAGGCTCTTTCAAAAGATGTGATAAAAACTTGAGGTTAAAAGTGGGCTTCTTGATGGATTTTGTTGTTTGTTTGTGTTTTCTTTTTTATGTTCTTAATCTTGTTTACTACAAAACAGAATAATAGCCTGTGAAATGTAGAGGAGGGCAATGAAGCTGAGGAAGGGCCTGGAGAATAAATCTTAGGGCAAGCAACTGACGGAGCTGGGGATGGTTAGTTTGAAAAAGAGGAGGCTGAGGGCAGACCTCATTGCTGTCTATAGCTAGCTGAAAGGACCTTGTGGAGAGGTTGGTGCTGATCTCTTGTCACAGATAAATAGTGATAGAATAAGAGGGAACGGCCTCAAACTGCAGCAGGATAGGTTTAGATTGGACATTAGGAAAAAGTTTTTCCCAGCAAGAGTGGTCAGGCATTGGAATGGGCTGCCCAGGGAGGTGGTGGACTTACCAACCCTGACTGTGTTTAAAGGTTGTCTGAATGTGGTGCTTGAGGATGTGGTTTAGGGTGAACCTTGTAGAGCAGGGTTACAGATTGGGCTTGGTGATCCTGAAGGGCTTTTCCAACCTGAATGTTTCTGTGGTCTGTAGCTGAAGTAAAACATTGCATTGCAATGTGGTTTGGATTACTTGCTTTCAAAACCTGAAGCATACAACTGTGCTGGGATTACTTTATATACTCTTGCTTTTGACATTCTGGATTAGGAACTGCTTTACCTCTGTTTTATCTCCATTCAGAGTATGTTATAGGGCAGTATTTGCAGGCTTGAAGTTCTGATGCTTAAAACAGCAAAGAAAAAAAAAGTTGTATGGTAGTGTTTGTGGTGTTTTGTTTTGTTTTCCCTTTGGTCAAACAAAACTGAAATCTAATAATGGAGGGATGATTTTATTTATGTTTATTAGAAAGCGTCTTGAGCATCTGTGGGTGGCTTTTGGCTTTCAGCCATGAAGCTGATTGCTGCTGGTGGCCCCCTAAAAAAGTCTGCTGCTGGGAGGCTGTAGTAGTGATTTGCCTCAGCAGGTGCCTGATCCTGAAATTTTTCTCCTGCTTGCCTCCCCCTTTGTTTCCAAATGAGCTTCCCAGACTGCAGAGGCACGAAACTGTGTAGAAGGAAATGTTTCTGGTTCAGGGGATTTGTAGCTTGCGAGTGTGCTGTGTCACATTAAAAAGCAGTGTGTGTGTGTCCCCTTTGTTCTGTAGGTGTAATTCTTCCTTGATTATAGAAACTTGCCTTGTAAACACAGAAGTAGTACAAATCCATCAGTGATTTGAAGAATCTTAATCCTGCTTAGATATCAGTTTGATAGGTAGCCAGTTGAATTTTAGTGCTATACTCTTCTGTGCATAGATCTTGTTGCAGTGATTCCATTTGTTTGTACATTAAATAAAGGTATGCTTTAAGGCTAAACTTTTTGTTCCTACTAGAAATTAAGCATCGGGGGATTTGGTTGGTTGGCTTGGTTGGTTTTTTTACTCTTGCCCATCAGTCTGAAACAAAGAATTTAAACTTGCTAGCTAGGACTGTTTGTCCAGTCATTTTTCTTATATTGCACCAGGATCTTTCCCAAAGTGTGCACTGCCAAATTTTTATGTCAGTGTTTATAGGATATAAACAGACACATTCACTAGTTCTCTCAGAAATCATTCTCCTATCCTCACCTATACCTGGTGCTCATACATTATTCATTGCTATTGTAACTTCTTGGTCACTGGATGTTATTTGTTGTCTGTGGTCCTCCAGATGGCTGGTGTGATGTGTCTGGGCTGCCATCTGTCCTTGCAGTGTGTACCCTCAGGCTGCTTGTCTTAGCAGTTCTCAGCTCTCACTCCTCTCCTTTTTGACAAGCAAAGTAGTATCATAGAATAGTCTGGGTTGGAAGTGACATCAAAAGGTCATCTAGTCCAATTCCCTCTGCACTCAGCAGGGACATCCTCAGCTAGAGCAGGTTGTCCACAGCCCTGCCCAGCCTCACCTTCAATATCTCCAGGGATGGGGCCACAGCCACCTCCCTGGGCAGCCTGTGCCAGTGTTCCACTACCCTCATGGTGCAGAACTAGTTCCTGACATCCAGTCTCAGTCTGCTCTGTTCTAGTTTGAAGCTATTGCCCTCGTCCTGTCCCTGCAGGCCTTTGTGCACAGTCTCTCCTCAGCCTTCTTGTAGCCCCCTTCAGGTACTGGCAGGGGGCTATTAGGTCTCCCCTGGGGCAGCTTGAAACCATTTCCTCTGCTCCTGTCCCTTGCCACCAAGGAGCAGAGGCTGCCCCCTCCTTACTCCAACTTCCCTTCAGGTAGTTGTAGAGAGCAATGCGGTCTCCTCTTAGCCTCCTCTTCTCCAGCCTGAACTCCTCCAGCTCCCTCAGCCCCTCCTTGTTGCCCAGGTGCTCCAGGCCCTTCACCCTTCAGTAGATGTTATTTGGAAGCCTCATCACTGCATCTAGATATGGAGATTACTGCTGTGACATTCCTCTGCACATGCAGCTCTTCACAGTCTAGTCCAGTAATTTGTTTGTTCAGATGTGCCTGTGTCAGCCTCACTTATAAGGCAGATTCAGTTCCATGCTTGCCAGCAAGTGTGGACACAACCAGGGGCTTGTCACACTCCCTGGGACCCATCCACTTTTTCACTCATTTCCAGAGTGTGCTTTCCAGCCATGTTTTAAGGGATTTTCAGCCTGGAGTTTTGCTTTAATGATTTGCAAGCAACACATGGGAAACAGCTGTAAAATCACACACACACACTTACACACACCCCAGCAGGCAACAATTTAAGAGTGAACTCTTGAAAGTCAAAGTGATTCATTGTGGGTTTTTGTGTGTTGGCTACCAGAATCAGACAAAAGAGTTTGTGGGTTTGGTGGATTTTTGTTGTTGTGATGTATGTTTGTTTGTTTGTTATTTATTTAGTTTTGTGTCTTCCTTTTCGTTGCTGTCGAATTTATCAGCTTGTTTTGTTTCACACCTCTGTGGGTCTTAAGGCTCCCCCACCTCTGCATGACAAAAGTTACCCTGCAGCCTACCTTTTGAAGCCTTACTGGTGAATACTTGTAGATGGCTTTTTCTTCTTCTCAGCACAGCTGCAACACGTGAGCATCATGCACGTTCATGTGTGCTCAGAGGTTTTATTCACTTAAGGATTCCAGTCGCAAAACACAGTGATCCATTTGACCTTTAGCTTTTAGTGCCCTTATGTTCCTTTCCCTTTTCCAAGCTTGCTGGCAAATGTCAGCATACTGTAACATACCTTTTTAGGGATCTGTTTATGGCAGGTTCCACCCCTTAGCCAAAGGTTTGAGGAACTTCCCTATAAATAGATGCGTTGGTCATAGCTTTCCATATGCTATGTGGGATTCCCTGATGTGTGTTTTAGCATAGCAAGGTCTTATAGCTCAGAAGTTGAGTATGGAAATTTCAGGGGAATTTTGGCTTTGCTTTTGAGGCCTTTTGTAGAAACCTGCAATATACTAAGTAGTAATTCTTACCAATTTGGATAGTCAGGGCTTTCTGGAGAGGAGAAGGCTCCTAGAAGACCTTATTTTAGCCTTCCAGTATCTGAAGGGGGCTACAAGAAAGCTGGGGGGGGACTTTTTAGGGTGTCAAGTAATGATAGGACTGGAGGGAATGGAGCAAAACTAGAAAGGGGTAGATTCGTATTAGGAAGAAGTTGTTCAGCATGAGGTTGGTGAGAGAGTGGAACAGGTTGCCCAGGTTACAAAGGGTTTCGCTGTGAGACTTGTTTTATTCAAGGCAGTTGAACTGAACTTTGACAGTGACCTGAATCAAAGTGGTGCACTGCTCAAAAGACCTTTCTTGTTTAGGTCTGAATATACTGGGGGTTGCTGGGCACTGTAAGCCCACGGAGAGAAAGGGAAAACAAAGTCCTGGAATTGATTGGTCTATGTGATGTTGAACTTTGGCCTTTCCAGTAGTTTCAGCTTCATTCCTAATGAAGTCTTCCCCAGGTGTCACAAGTCAGTGATAAATACATAAACTTTGAAGTAATTGTTTAGAAAGAAAATCTAGACTGGAAAATGATTGTTTACAGCCTTCCTCTCTCCTCTTGTGGGAAAAAAAAAAATCATACATAAAGAGAGAAAAGGCTGGAACTTGGTGTCTAGAAAACTCTGTGCCTATCTCTACTTGTGTCATAGAATCACAGAATGGTAAGGTTGGAAGGGACCTCAAGGATCATCTAGTTCCAACCCTCTGCCATAGGCAGGGACACCTCCCACTAGTACAGGTCACTCAAGGCCTCCTCCAACCTGACCTTGAACTCCTCCAGGGAGGGAGCAGCCACAACCTCCCTGGGCAACCTGTGCCAGTGTCTCACCACCCTCACTGCAAACAACTTCCTCCTAACATCCAGTCTAAATCTCCCCTCTGCCAGTTTAAACTCATTGCCCCTTGTCCTGGCATTACAAGACCTTGTAAATAATCCCTCCCCAGCCTTCCTGTAAGCCCCCTTCAGATCCTGGAAGGCTACTCTAAGGTGTCTCTTCATGAATGTGCACAGCTTTCAGCCAGCGAAGTGGAAATGGTGTTTAGTGTTTTGTGGTGGGTTTTTTATTTGTGTGGGTTTTTTGTTTGGTTTTTTTTTTAATAGGCAATGCTCTGCAATATTCTTCCTGCCATTCAAGTGAAATANCTATCCCCACCTTTGCTTGGGCTGCTTTGCCGCCGTCGTTCAGCTGAAATATCAGGAGAGTGGCAGGTGAGTAGCCTGGATACTTTGTGCTTATGTTCTCTGAACATGGCACTACACTGCTTTATTCACAGTGCTGTATCATACAGAGAAACACACACACACACACATATATTATATATAGAATCACAGAATGGTTTAGGTTGGAAGGGACCTCAAAGCTCAGCCAGTTCCAACCCCCTACCATAGGCAGGGACACCTCCTGCTAGAACAGGTTGCTCAAGGCTTCATCCAACCTGGCCTTGAACACCTCCAGGGAGGTGGTGGAGCACAGAATCACCCAATGTGATCACATTGGGTGATTCTGTGCTCCACCACCTCCCTGGAGGTGTTCAAGGCCAGGTTGGATGAAGCCTTGAGCAACCTGTTCTAGCAGGAGGTGTCCCTGCCTATGGTAGGGGGTTGGAACTGGCTGAGCTTTGAGGTCCCTTCCAACCTAAACCATTCTGTGATTCTATATATAATATATGTGTGTGTGTGTGTGTTTCTCTGTATGATACAGCACTGTGAATAAAGCAGTGTAGTGCCATGTTCAGAGAACATAAGCACAAAGTATCCAGGCTACTCACCTGCCACTCTCCTGATATTTCAGCTGAACGACGGCGGCAAAGCAGCCCAAGCAAAGGTGGGGATAGGCGATGTGGTTCTCACCATTGATGGGATAAGCACGGATGGGATGACTCATCTAGAAGCACAAAACAAGATCAAGGCATGTACAGGCAATCTGAACATGACTCTGCAAAGGTAAGAAACCTTTTTCTTCCTGCCTTTTTTGTTCCCTTTTTTAAACAGAATGAATCACTGCTGTAACAGTTGCTTGGAGCACAAAAGTATGGAAGTGATTTGGTGAAGCGCGTGGAGTTAAGTGGCTGGAATTGAAAGGTGTGCTGGTGTAGCCTGAAAGGTGTTTTGATTTATAGCATTTAAGAAAACTTAACTATGTGAGTCAACAAAGATATTTTCAGAAGATTGCTTCTGTCACCTGTTGCACAGCAAATGAAGTCTATTTCCTCCTCTCTTTGCATTTCAGTTTTTCTCAATGTGTTCAACTGAAAGCAGGTCTTAGGCAGGCTCTTATCTGCCCCTCCTCAGCTGACTGGGGCACGTTGTTTTTTGGGTCAAGCCCTACATCACCATGTTTCTTGACAAACACAATGATGTTTTTCAACAGTTTGCCCCTGAGTTTTGGGGATGAAAATACTTGTTGTAGTTCGTGGCTCTTAATGGCACCCAGCCTCAAAGTTAAGGGACTTCAGAGGCTAGAGAGGCCTAGGAGGTGGACAGGAAAGTGTATTTCATTCTTGCAAGTCTTGCATCCCTATAAAACTGGCAGCAGTCATTTTATAATCCTTTTCTCTCCCTCTCTGTGCCCAGGAGGATGCACAGGCTGTTATGTCTTGCAGGAGAGTGAGGCTTGGTTTGGCTTTGGCAGTGTTGCCATTTGGGGCCAGGAACTGCCAAGCTGAATTTTAGCTGTCATAAGTTTGGTATGGGGGGTAGAGAGGCATGGACTGGGGGGCACTGGAAGCCTCGGTTTGTTTGCCTGATTTAGAGGTAGGTTTGTGTGAAGCTTTGGCATGAGGAGGTTCTTGGAGAGCTGTGGGCGAGGGGGACTATAAGTTTTGTGTATTTTATATGCTTTGTGCTGTTGCATGTGATTATGAGTAGCATTTCCATTTTAAACTTTCCAGTTCTACCCAATCCTCTGTGTGGAGCTTTTTACCTCTTTTGGAAGAAGTAAAATAGCATCTGTCTCACTCAAAATGAAGACAATACTGCACCTCAGAGTCAAGGAGAGATCTTTCCTGAAGCAATACTACTGTTGCAGAGTAGCAGCCTCCCTTTGCTAATTGCAGTGTCTGCTGCTGTAGAATCATACAGAGAAAGCATCCAGTTAGAAGAGACCTCCAAGCTCATCCAGTCCAACCCTTGACCCAGCACTGCAGGCTCAACACTAAGCCATGCCTCTAAGCACCAGCTCCACAGGCTGCTTAAACACCTCCAGGGATGGGGACTCCAGCATTGCCCTGGGCAGAACATTCCAATGGCTGAGAACTTTCTCTGGCAAGAAATATTTCCTAGCATCCAGCCTGAACATTACCCTGGGGCAGCTTGGAACCAGTTCCTCTGCTCCTGTTACTTGCCACCAAGCAGCAGAGGCTGCCCCCTCCCCACTCCAACCTCCCTGCAGGGAGCTGTAGAGAGCAATGAGCTCTGCCCTCAGCCTCAACAGCCCCAACTCCTTCAGCCCCTCCTCACAACCCAGCTGCTCCAAGCCCTTCTTCAGCCTCATTCCCTTTCTCTGGTCAGCTCCAGCCCTTCAATGTCCTTTTTGTAGTGAGGGGCCCAGAAATGAATACAGCACTCAAGGTGTGGCCTCCCCAGTGGCCTCCTGTCCCTGGTGCCCACCCTGTTTCTGATCTCAGCCAGGCTGCCATTGGCTTTCTTGGCCACCTGGGCACTGCTGGCTCTCATTTAATTGACTGCCAACCAGAACCCCCAGGGCCTTCTTCGAGTCACGGCTTTCCAACCACACATCCTCAGGTCTGTAGCTCCCCATGGGGTTGTTGTGACCCAGGTTCAGGACCTGGCACTTGGCCTTGTTGAACTTCATCCAATGAGCCTTGGCCTATTGATCTAACCTGTCCAGGTCCTGCTGCAAAGCCTCCCTGCCTTCTAGCAGGTGAAGACACCACCCAGCTTGGTGACCTCAATGCCCTCATCCGGATCACTGATGAAGATACCAAAGAGGACAGGGCCCAGAACTGAGCTCTGGGGACACCACTGGTAGCTGGGCACCAGCCAGAAGTTAGACCTTAGTCCAGTCTCATTTCTAAAATGTACAGGTTATTGAATCCCAGCATACCTTTGTTAGCTTGGGACTGTTTTGGGGAGGAGCTGGAAGATGGGAGCAGTATGCTCATGTTTGGCTTACTAGAACTGAAACAGGAAGAGCAACAGCACAGGCAAGAAATTCCTGAAAGGTCCCAAAAGTCTCCCAGAACTAATCCTGGCTTTTTAAAGAATACTGCTCTTTTTTGTTTGATGATGTGTTTGAGAATCTTTGTGGAGGATTGGTCTCTGCAGCCATCACATAATGAGAATCATCTGGGTTTTGTTGGCAAATTACACAGCAGCAATTGCTAAGTTCCTTGATGGGCGTTGGTTGGGGCCCATAACTGTCTCTTTTCAACATTTGCTACATTTTCTGGTCAGTTATCCTGCCCTTAATGAAAGGATCACCTCTCCCTGAGAGTCGATCAGTATAAGAGTGTAAGATGGTGTGGCTGTAGATTTGAGAGATGTCCAGCTCTCCTGGGTGGTGGTACTTGCCTCCAGCCCTAGGTGATGTGTGCTTGAATGGTCATGTGAGTGCTCTTCTGTTCTAAGAGGCTGCAGTTCAGCCCTTCTTCTTGTGTCTTGTTTGACCTATTCTGTGCTTTGCTCCTTGCCTGTCCTTCATGGGGAATTCCTTTTGAGCCTCTGAAGAGAGGAGTATCCTGTGGTGTAGTTCACACCTAGGACATCTTCTCAAGAGAAACTTGCAGAGGCAGGATTGAAAGTTCCTTGACCAAATGGAAGTATTACAGCAGGTCATCAGAAGAGTCACACATTAGCTGGTGTGTCATTTGCTTTTCTGTCTCTAGCAAGGAAGTGGGCAGGTTGTTTAGAAATGCACTTTCCAGGAGCCCACTGAGTCACTCTAGCTGACAGCTGGGATTGTGGGGATTTGGCACAACTTTCTCCTGTTGCTAGGGCAGGGTTAATATCAGATACAGGAAAGAAGTAGCAGGTGTGTCTCTGTCAGGCAATAACTTGTCTGAGGCTGCTTCTCGCTGTGTGCAGGGATGAGTAGTTTGAAAGTGGAGTTAGTCATGAATTAGCCCAGCTCCCTCCTGCTCTCTCCCTCCTTAGCCTGTGCAGCATCTGACTCACCAGTGTCAGCTACCTGACAGCTGAAGGCAGAGATAGCATCAGGCCGGCAGACATCAAAGGAACAGCCTCTGTCCGAGCATCTGGGGGTGGGACAGATGTCCTCTCTTGTGACTCTGCTGGTCTGTGTTATCCTGGTCTCAGCTGTTTCAAATTCTGCCCAGATCCCACAAATCCCAAGCTGCAGACGGTGCTCTCTTGGCTCTGCTTGTGAAACCTCCTTTGCTCTGATTGCTGTTTAGCAGGAGATTTGCTTTGTTTGTTTATGTGCTCTTTATAGCCTGAAAGAAAGTGCCTCTCGGGAGTCAGACTGGCTCATGCTAACTGCAGGTGCTGCCTGCCCATGGGAAGGACAGTTTGGAGAGTACAAACAGGGTGGCAAGATAGGCTTCACTTAAAACTCAAGGGACTTCCCTGATTATATTCTTATATTCCTGCCTATTCACCCAAAATAAAACCAAACTAAATAAAAGATTTTGAGCTCTTATAGTTTGCACACAAGGCTGAAGAGATGCTGTGGATGTGAAGCAACACTGGTGCTATAGATAGGAATATCTAAGACATATCTCACTTTGGTTTTACTGCCTTTAATTATCTTTAGGGAACCTCAGACTTCTGAGCTTTTATCTGCTTCCACGCAGACTACTGACAGTTTGAACTGTGATGCCAGAATGTTGAGAGTGGTCTTGAAGTCTTGTTGTTCTATACTGCCATAACTTGCTGCTGCCTTTAAAGGAACACAGTGACCAGCTGGCTAGTGGTGTTACTTTGTCCAAGAAAGTTGGAGGAGCATTATGGCCTGAGCTAATGGTTTTTGCACTGTCAGTACGTCCATGTGGTGTTTTCTGGAAGATGGGACAAAAGGATTGGCTCCAGAGCAATCTTGAGAAGGACTTGGGAGTATCAGCTGATGAGCTGAGGAGCAAAGAACTCAAGTCTTTTAAAACCTGGTCTGCATCAAGGTGCTCCACTTCCCTGGGTACAAAACTCAGGCATTCTGGTGGTGGAGTCACTGTTCCTGTAAGTATTTAAAAGGAGGCTGGATGAAGCACTTGGTGCCATGGTTTAGTTAATTAGAAGGTGCTGGGTGATAGAATCATAGAATGGTAAGGTTGGAAGGGACCTCAAGGATCATCTAGTTCCAACCCCCTGCCATAGGCAGGGACACCTCCCACTAGTACAGGTCACTCAAGGCCTCATCCNCCTACCCAGCTGCAGGACCTTACACTTGGCCTTGTTGAATGTCCTGAGGTTGGCTTGGGCACACCTCTGCAGCCTGTCCAGCTCCCTCTGGATGGATCCCTGCCCTCTAGCAAGTCGACTGTGCCACACAGCTTGGTGCCATCTGCAAACTTGCTGAGGGTGCACTGATTCCTCTGCTCATGATAGGTTGGACTCGATGATCTCAAAGGTCTTTTCCAACCTGGTTAATTCTGTGCAGATGCTTTTTCAGGACAGACATTCCTCACACAGCAAAGTGCTCTTCCCTCTGTGCACTTCTAAAGCAGAGTGGGACTCCCAGCACAGTAAATGGTAATATCATCATATCACTTTCTAATAAAAGCAAGACTAGGAACGATAAAAATAGTAAGTAAAAGTCATACTGAACTAGTCTTGCTATGGAAAACTCTTTCAGAATTGGATCACTTGAAAAACGACCTAGAAAAACAGAAATCAAATGATCCGTAACATTTTTTCCCCCTATTACCACCTCTCAAATCATGAGAATTTCAGCTGTTAAGTTAGAAGTCTAGACTTCATGCTTCCTGAGAGAAAAAACAGAAAGAGCAGGGAAGAGAGGAAGGTACAGATCCAGGAAGGCAGTGTCATGGTTTGTAACACTTGAGAGTTTTTGATCCCCAGAACCCAGCCTTAAGGCTCATCTGAATTTGGGGTCTGAGTCTTATCAGCAAGAGCCTCAAAAATACTCAGTAGGTGTTTCCTGGTGTCATAGGTTAGGTTTTAATCTGCTGCTATTCATCCCGATTTTTTTAGTGTGTGTGTTACTTTCCCTCACTTCTGTGTTCACAGGCTCACAGGATGTTAGGGGTTGGAAGGGACCTCTGGAGATCTTCTAGTTCAATGTCCCTGCCACAGCAGGACCAGAGAATCTAGTGCAGGCTGCACAGTAACACAGACAGGGCTGGAAAGGCTTCAGAGAAGGAGACTCCACAACCTCTCTGGGCAGGCTGTGCCAACGCTCTGTCATCCTTACAGTCATAGAATCACAGAATCAAGCAGGTTGGAAGAGACCTCCAAGCTCATCCAGCCCAACCTATCACCCAGCCCTATTCAATCAACTAGACCATGACACTAAGTGCCTCATCCAGTCTTGTCTTGAACACCTCCAGGGCTGATGACTCCACCACCTCCCTGGGCAGCCCATTCCAATGCCAATCACTCTCTCTGAAGAACTTCCTCCTAACATCCAGCCTATACCTCCCCTTCCACAACTTGAGACTGTGTCCCCTCATTCTGTTGCTTGTTGCCTGGCAGAAGAGACCAACCTCACCTGGTTACAACCTCCTTTCTGGTAGCTGTAGAGAACAATGAGGTCTACCCTGATCAGATCTCACAGGAACGCATGCAGGCTCCATAGAAAGATGAGAAAATAATGTAACTGCTAAACTGAATGTCTGAAGAGGCTATTGTAGTAAAAACTAAAGGAGCAAGCAGAAGAATACATGTAGAGAAAGGATGTTGAGCTGTTAACAATAGAGGCTTCACCTCAGGTGATGGTTAAACATATGCTTTCAGATTTATGAGTCATGGTTTCCTTGGAGTGGGTGTTTTGTTTCCATAAACCATATAAGGGTGAATTTTAAGAAAGCTATGATAAGAATGCATCCGGAAGTCTTCTTTTTCCTCCAGCTTTAGTCTCCCAGTCCTCCTTATTTCCCTTACATAGGCATTTTGACTTCAGTGTTGTCCTTCAATGATTTGCTTTCGTAGCATAGAGGAAGGTTAATTGTGCTGTGCCAGTTGGAGAGGCAACAAATTGACTGAAAGCGTGGCAGCTTCAGAGTAATTATTTATTAAATCCAAAACACTACCTTGTGTTGTTGTAATTTTTTTTTCTTCCCTTCTACTTCTTGCATAACTCTTCTTTCAGGAATGTCAAAACTGAGTGTTGGAAGATGTTAGAGTGACAGGATTGGTGAGGGGACTGGAGGGAAAGTCTTATGAGGAGAGGCTTAGCCTGGAGAAGAGGAAACTTAGAGGGGACCTTATCACTCTCCACAACTACCTGGAGGGAAGTTGCAGTAAGGTAGGGGTCAGGCTCTGCTCCCACACAACTAGTGACAGGACAAGAGTGCATGGCCTGAAGCTGTGCCAGGGAAGGTTTAGGTTGGATGTTACGAAGCAGTTCCTGATGGAAAGGGGAATTAGACACTGGAATGGACTACCCGGGGAGGTGGTGGAGTCACCATCCCTGGAGGTGTTGAAGGAAAGCTTGGATGTGGCACTTAGTGCAATGGTCTGGTGGATGTGGTGGTGTTAGGTCATAGGCTGGGCTTGGTGATCTCAGAGGTCTATTCCAGCCTCAGTGATTCTGTGGTTCTGTGTAAGGAAGTAAGCCCCATTATCCCTTTTTAATTGAGAGACTNCAGGGAGCTGTAGAGAGCAATGAGCTCTGCCCTCAGCCTCCTCTTCTCCAGCCTGAACACTCCCAGCTCCTTCAGCCCCTCCTTATAGCCCAGCTGCTCCAGGCCTTTCTCCAACCTTGTTGCCCTTCTCCAGACATGCTCCAGCCCCTCAGTTTCCCTCTTGTATTGAGTGGCCCAGAA
>WBNM01009022.1:0-18548 GCA_013399055.1 Ramphastos sulfuratus | reverse complement strand
CAGTGTCTCACCACCCTCACTGGAAAGAACTTTCTCCTAACATCCAGTTTAAATCTCCCCTCTTCCAGTTTAAACCCACTGCCCCTTGTCTTGTCATTACAAGACCTTGTAAATAGTCCCTCTCCAGTCTTCCTTAGATATGATCCAAGGTTGCCTTCCTTTTCGTATATTAATCACCAGCTATTTAATCTCTTTTTCATATTTTTTCTCTTTTTATTTTTCCCCCTTTCCTAAGCCTAGCACTTTATGCTTATCTTTATTGATTTGACTTTGCAAATTCTTTTCACCATTCACAAGTATTATTTGCAGATAACAAAGTAGACAAGAATTTTGTGTACGACAGCTTGAGGCATTAAAGAAGAGTTAGAGGTTATTGGCCACGGTTGTTTGGAAGATTGTTTGCACCAATTAAAGAGTCAACAGGCACCAAGAAAAAAAAAAAAAAAGATGAAAGCCACTGTAAAAAAGATAACTTCAAACCATGCCAAGACACTTGAGGACGTGCACAGGAGGAATATCTAAAGAATTAATAGCAAGAAAGTAGCAGAGGGAATTAGAGAAAGATGCCCTTAACTGACGTGCCTCATGTGTTTCGAGTTGTTTCTATGGTCACAGAATAAGAAGGTCAAATCAGAACAAATAAAGCAGGGCAGAACTGGACAGTACAATTAGGTCATAGTCAAAAAGTAATTACTTATCCATCCAGTAGAGATAACATATTATTTGTTGGAACTGTACATTATTATCTAAATAATAGATACTAGCCAGTGAAGCAACTGAGAATGAAGTGGGGGGAAACAGCTAAAAAGCCACTTGACTAAATATTACAACATCATAATTTATGTTAAAGCCCAAATAATCTTGAAAGTTGGACACTAGTGGATCTCACTATATTTATACTAACTCAACAAGAGACCAGAGAAATAAAGAGCACAGCACTGGGTGTGGGGGAGGGGAGTTTTAAGCTATGAAGACAACAAATGTATCATTCCCTTTGCTCTACACATTTTGTGTTTTAATATGTTGATATTATAATTATGATTATGGTATGTATCCTATCCCATTGATGGTGTTGGTACATTAGATAACTTTAACTTTATGGAGTCATATTTTTACTTCATCATCCTTTATCCCAATTGTACATATTCCCTTATTTTCTTCACAGGACACAAGATGTAATTCAAAATGCGTGCAGTCTTCACATTTTCATCAGTCATATATCTCTCTGTAATAGCTCACTAAATAAGGCACAGTACTGAAGTCAATCCTCAGCTGAACAAAATGACACAGCACTGTGGATGAGAGTGGAGCTCCCTCATCCATCCTTCGCAAAGATGTAAGTCACTGTTCCAAAAGGTGTACCTATTCTTAGGGATATATCACTCTTAGTAACAAATTCAGCATAGCAAGAATCAGCATGCAGCAGTTTAAAATCACTTCACTACTGATGGAAATAAACACTGAAGTAATGTGAGTCATCCTCCCCAGTCAACAACTGTCTTTCTTCAGAAGGCCAAATTACTCTCTGTTATTTACAGCACACCAGTGGCTACAAAATCCAAAGAAAGTTTAGGAAATCATTTCCACATCAGAGAGAAACCATGCCATCATCATACTACCTGAGTTACTGTCAGCTCATACCAGCTATATTTCTGCACTGTACTATCACTTAAAAGAACCACTCCTAACAAAAAAATATTCCTTCAGTTTCATCTGCTAGCCCTGGAATCAAGAGGGTTATAGAAGCCATAATTTAGTTCTATCAAGTGAATAGAAAGTTAAGATCTTTTACTTTCTCTCTTTTTCAAGCATTGATAAGGGAAAAAAAAAATTTCACTGGAAACTATGATTTCATCAGCTGAACTGAAAATCAAGACATAGACCACTTTAAATATTCACACCATCTTGATTAAAGCAGGTGTCTCCCAGTCCTGTTATTGCAAAGTAATTGTCAGAATTTTCCATTGTAAATCTCTTCCCTCCTTTTCAGTGGTTTTATACTTGTGCCTTGGCTATGACAGCACATTCCAGGCTGGGATTTAACCTGGCTGATTTTTAAAAACAGAAAAATTTTCCTTTGTAAATGGTATTAAAAGAATTGTAGGACTAATAAAATGTTGGCTTTTCAGTATGAGGCGAAAGGCAGGGAATGTTTTTTTCTATATTACACATATTGATCCTAAACAGTAACCAGAATGTGGTAGAGAAAGCATAACTGGAATATGGTCACATTTCCCAGGACAGCAAAGGAATACTCTGAATCAGTAGCCCATTATCCTACTTTAAGTAGCTTTATTTCCTACAACTTCTGGAATGGAACAAACAGGAAGGGATGCAGTTATTCTCCCTAATTAGAGAAATCACAGGCCTCACTGTCACATTATGCTTAGTCTTTAATAGTTTTTTTTCTCCTGATATCCTGAAATACAGAAATGCTTCTGTTCATCTGGTATGTAAGAAATAAACATAAGAGCTTTTCACCTAATAAATTCAAGCCCGAATATCAAAACACTGTCCAGTTCTTTTCTCATGTTCAATGTTTAGGCTATGTTTCCACTAATAAAATCAGTTCTTCCAAGGGGCATATACAGGCACTGAAAATCAACTGTAGATGCTATTAAGTGAGTATCAGTGTCTCAACAGTCTATGACATGTTTTTGGCCTATGCCAATTAGTACCCTCCCAAGCAACTCTTGGCATGGCTCAGGAGTTAGCAGTGGCCAGGGATCATTCCTAGCAGGAGAGAAAGAGAGTTTAATAGCATTGGCATTAACTGTTCCCTGTCAGCTGGCCAGAGAACAGTCCCAGACATGTTTAATTTAGTACTAAAGAAGAAGCCAAAATGGTCAACACCAGCTAGCACTGTACATGAAGCCACATCTTTGTGATGAGTTATTCCTATACTAGCAGTAGCCTTTCTCAGCTTCAGGTATAAGAACCTCCTTTCTAGCCATCACATTCTGCACTACCTTACTGCAGGTGAGAGCATGGCCTTCACTTTTCTTTCCATCTATGTTAAGGTTTTATACTGATCATCAATGTAGTGGTGATTTTTAGTGCAACTCTGATAAATGAAAATTCATGTGTATTGATAATTTCATGGGAGTAGGAATAAACTGCTCAAAGGAATTGACAATAAGACACAGACTGCCTTTTCTGTGCACACTCTGTGGCAATATTTCATAAGTGGTTTTTTTTTCTCTTTTAGTAAAGATTCAGTGCTACAAGTCCATAAAATGAAAACATGTGTTCTCTTTAATATGAAAATCACTCCCATAAAACCTAATAATTGGACGTCATGTAGAGAAATTCTGAAAAACGAAATGAGGTCTCCTGTGAAGTGTCACTAAAGATGTTTCACAATCTTGACACAGCCACTAAAATGTCTAAGTTTGAGTAAATGCTACATTTTTGTTACATCTGCATTAAAAAACTACTAGGACATAAGCCTACATCTGACTAAAATAATGTTTTTTAGAAGGTAATAGAAAAGTCCATCACTAATAAATTCCATGTTCATTTGTTTATTTTAAAATTATTTTAAAGTAGTGGTTTTTTTAATTACTAAGCCCATATGTGACTAAATGACATTGACATCAATTGAAACAGACTGGTGTTCAACTCTGTGCTGGTTTTGGCTGAGCCAGAGTTAATTTTCCTCAAAGCAGCTGTTATAGAATCATAGCATCATAGAATCATAGAATGGTAAGGTTGGAAGGGACCTCAAGGATCATCCAGTTCCAACCCTCTGCCATAGGCAGGGACACCTCCCACTAGTACAGCTCACTCAAGGCCTCATCCAACCTGGCCTTGAACACCTCCAGGGAGGGAACATCCACAACCTCCCTGGGCAACCTGTTCCAGTGCCTCACCACCCTCACTGCAAAGAACTTCCTCCTAACATCTAGTCTAAATCTTCCCTCTGCCAGTTTAAACCCATTGCCCCTAGTCCTGTCATTGCAAGACCTGAGTTTTAGATTTGTGCTGATAACACAGAGATGGTTTAGCTGTTGCAGAGCAGTGCTTACACAGAGTGAAGGCCTTTTCTGCTTCTCACACCATCCCACCAGTGATTAGGCTGGGGATCGACAAATTGTTGGGAAGGAAGACAGATGACACAGTTGACTCCAACTGACCAAAGGCATATTCCATACCATATGATGTCATGCTCAGCATATGAAGCCAGGGGAAGAAAAAGGAAGAGGAGTACATTAAGTGATGGCATTCCTCTTCCACAGTAACCTTTATGTGTAACAGAGCCCTGATTCCTGGAGATGTCCCAAATGATGTCGTCTACCTGGACCTGAATAAGGCATTTGATTCTATCCCACATGCCATCCTGGTCATCAAATTGGAAAAACATGGACTTGATGGGTGGACCACTCACTGGATAAGGAATTGGCTGGATGGTCGCATGCAGAAAGTGGTGATCAACGACACAATGGCCACCTGGAGACCAGTGACAAGTGGCATCCCTCAGGGGTCAGTGCTGGGACCAGTGATGTTTAACATCTTTGTTAGTGACATGGACAGAGGAATCGAGTGCACCCTCAGCAAGTTTGCAGATGACACCAAGCTGTGTGGCACAGTCGACTTGCTAGAGGGCAGGGATGCCATCCAGAGGGACCTGGACAGGCTGGAGAGGTGGGCCCAAGCCAACCTCAAGGCATTCAACAAGGCCAAGTGTAAGGTCCTGCACCTAGGTAGGCACAATCGCAAGCACAAATCCAGGTTGGGTAGTGAATGGCTGGAGAGCAGCCCTGAGGAAAAGGACCTGGGGGTCTGGGTTGATGAAAAGCTCAACATGAGCCTGCAGTGTGCGCATGNCTGTGTGCAGTTCTGGAGCCCCCAGCACAGGAAGGACATTGAACTGTTGGAGCAGGTCCAGAGGAGGGCCATGAAGATGATCAGAGGGCTGGAGCAGCTCTGCTATGAGCACAGGCTGAGAGTGTTGGGGCTCTGCAGCCTGGAAAAGAGAAGGCTTCGAGGAGACCTTATAGCAGCCTTCCAGTATCTGAAGGGGGCCTACAGGAAGGCTGGGGAGGAACTATTTACAAGGTCTTGTAATGACAAGACAAGGGGCAATGGGTTTAAACTGGTAGAGGGGAGATTTAGACTGGATGTTAGGAGGAAGTTCTTTGCAGTGAGGGTGGTGAGGCACTGGCACAGGTTGCCCAGGGAGGTTGTGGATGCTCCCTCCCTGGAAGTGTTCAAGGCCAGGTTGGATGAGGCCTTGAGTGAGCTGTACTAGTGGGAGGTGTCCCTGCCTATGGCAGGGGGTTGGAACTGGATGATCCTTGAGGTCCCTTCCAACCTTACCATTCTATGATTCTATGATTTGCTACTGATGGGAAGTGGTGAATTAATTCTCCAGTTTGCTTTAGTTTCATGCTTGGCTTTTGTTTTACCTATTAAACTGTCTTTATCTTAATCCAAGAATTCTCTCAATTCTACTCTTCCAGTTCTCTCCCCCTTTCTACTGGGGGCTGGTAAATGGGCTTAGTTTCTGACTGGGGTTAAAACATAAACCATTTTTAAGTGTCTGGGGTCACAGAGGAGGGAGATGAATTTCCATTTCCTAAAATCCAGGATGCACACTGAAGATTTCCTCCCACAGGTTAAAGAAACCAAGAGCTGGATTGTTTAATATGGAGCACAACTATATGCATTAAGGAGGGAATTTTGTGTGTAATTTTGCATTCTGTACATGCTTTTGTTATATATACTTCATTTTACATCATTTAGGTTAAGCATTCCAACCTAAAGACTCATCAATACTGATGGAAGGCTTTTATCATTCTAAGGAGCTTGAGCCAAACATTGGCTCAAAGACAGCTTTCAAAAGGAACAGAATGAAAGTGATGTCAAATTCAAGCCCACAATCAGCTCTAGGAGACTGTATATTTACTACTACTCTTGTTTAAGGTACACAAGTAATATTAGAAGTGCTTCAATGATTAAAACGCAGATTTATTTCAAACTACATTTTTGAAAGTCGGGGGCTGTAAATTCTGTAATGTTATTGAATTCTTTTTATGATACCACAGTAGAAATGTTGAAGCAGAAATAACTCTCAGTAGGATTACATCCTGACAAGAAACAAAGCAAAATGTCTGAAGTGACCCCACTGTGTGTTAATCACATGGTTAATTTGTTAAATTTGCATGTCATTTCTTTCTATAGCTTGGCAGAAATTGTGTTGATAAGGTTTTGGGGATTTGGTTGGGGTTCTTTTTTTTTTTTTTTGCTTGGTTGAGTTTATGGAGTTTTTTTCCTTTGTCTCCCAAGACATTCTGCATTGATTAATCTGCTTTCTGCCTGCAATTCTGTCATAATTAGTGGCTGAGTATGTAGCTGAGTAAGAAGAGTTAATGATAGGGCATAGTCTTTTGTGTAGTCTCTTGTTGTGTAAGTGTTGCTTTTCTGGGTTCATAGGTTGCATGCAATTTGCTTTGGTTTTGATCTTATTTCCTTGTGAAATTGCTTTAAGATAAACCTCACATAGTGATTTTTCTTTTTTAAGTCTTTCTTCTTTGATTAATTTTCACCCTCTTGATTTCCCTATTTTCCTTTATAGCCGATGATTGGGGTGAGAATTCTATGGTGGGGCCAGGTGGAGAAACCAGCTCTCTTGCTCCCCCCAGCTGCTGAAGGAAAACAGCAAAGCCACAAGCCTTGAGATGCACTCATTGCTTCGCTGGTCAGAAACTTCAACAAATTAAAAACAACCGGTTATGAAAGAGAAATATTTCTATTAGGACTTAGACACTCAGCAACAACTTCAGCCCCACTACTGGCCCAAAATAGTACATCAATCCATGAGAGAATCTAAAGCCAACCGAAGCTTCTTGCAACTCTCTGAAGCCAAGCATAAGTAGATTCTTGGCTAGATCACAGCCCACCTAAGACATAAAATGTTGCAAATTCCTTAAAGTAACAGAAGAACTGATACATGAAATAGCTAGGATACAAATCGTGGACAATATTGTTAAATACCCTTCAAAACAGGCAGGCAATTAGTCTTTGATTATGCATGTAGATTCCTCTAGAAGCATGTATTTCTTATTATCCTTTGCTTAACTTAAAGGCATTGCCTGAAAACCTCAAGTGCTTTTCAGAGTCATCACCAAAAGACAGTACTATCTAATGAATTATCCCTCAGGTATGGATTAAAGCCACACTGGTTTTGACTGGACTAAGGTCTTAGGCCAAACATTTAGCAGAGCAGGAGAAGGAAAAATAACTTGCAATGGCAGACTCAGTGTCTCCAGGTCTCAGAGAAACTTCTGATTTCTCCTTTTTTTTTTTTTTTTTTTTTTTTTTCTTCTGCAGGGGCAATCACATTCCCCTGCACCTTTTATCAGACAGACTAAGAGGTGACATTTGCATTCCTGATTCATTGTGACTACAGAAATCTTCTTTGGATAAATACAGGGTTTCATCTTTCAGTTGTTCCAGTCTTCTCTTGCAATTAGTTTCACTACTTCACTCACTGACATTCCTTCTGACACTCACATCTCACTAACAGATCAGCAAGCTCAGTTTTCATAGGCAGAACTGTATTCTTTCTTTTATATTGAGAAAAACCTTCAGAAGATCTCATCTCTCACTTTTGTGTCTGGAAGGGTAAAAACTGCTGAACTCAAGTCCCCTCTCAATGACATGGCATCTCTCACTCAAGACTGTGGAAAATTTCCTTCACATGGAGCAGCAGGAGAAGATGTTCCTCAATGTGTGTATGGCATTCCTTTATTCTCAGGTATGGCATGTGCTTGCAGGAGATACTCTCTACTAGGAGACATCCTTCAAGGATATCCTTTGACAATTTGAAAGGAGACTTAAGTGCACAACAAAGGCATCAGAGGACCTTGTCTGAGGATATTGAAATTTTAAAAAAAAAAAAAAAAAAGTGCAACAGGGAGCTCTTTGATCTCATCTTTTCCTGTCTTTCTAGGAAGAAGGTACATGGTTTGGTCATTTCTCTGTCTTTCAGACAATACCATCCACTTATGTTTTAAAAGCCCTTTGTGGGGGGCTACAGCCACAGTGGCTTTTCTAACAGATGTATTTTCCAAAACAAACATGGATAGAAAATTAATGTGTTCAGCAGGCAGAGGAGAGATTGGAGGCTGTTTTCACATTTTCAGAGCGAAACAAGCCATACCACTTAAAACTGGGCTATGGTCTCAGGGTTTGAACTTTAAGGTGGGTGGTAAGGAACACAAAGCATATCTGACAACATCTGGAGTAATAAAACCAGCTTCTAGGTTCAACATTAACTGAGTTCAGGCTAAGTTTTAGCATAAAAGTTTGAAAATTCCAAAATCTACTGTTACATTTTACTCACAATCTTTACACAGTGGTTGTACTATCCCTTTTTTATATCCCCTTTGGCCTCATCCAGATTGGAACTAGCAATAAAGTCCTAATTTTGGTAGTGACATAGGTCCCTGTCCAGAGTCACAGAAATAAATTCTGGATCTGAGATGTCAAATTCAGAAGTAAGTTTTAATCTCACTGTCTGGCTAGAACCAGACAGTGATTCAGTAGTACCAGTAGTACCAGTAGTAATTCAGGTACACCCAACCATACAATCAAATTATTAGAAAATCACCAACATAAACTGTTATACTTGGGTTTAACAAAAAACCTCTACCTAGCAGTTCAACTTCAGAATATTACATAATGTTACACAACAGCTTTACTTCAGTATGCTTGATCTGTAAATGAAAAAGATACAAAAATATTCAGAATATCATTTTTAGATGTATTGTCCCAAAAGAAACAAAGCTTGATTTATTTAATCTCCCATTATTATCAGAACTACTTGAAAGAATAAAACTGGGAGAAGAAACTCTTTGCTGATGTTCACAGAAAAATCTGACTAAAGAAAGTGTTGAAAACCTCATGAGAAATATGTCACATTTTAGTCTATACTGGAAAATGTCCTACGATATCAGTAGCAGCTCCATTCTTCTAATCGCTCTGCAATGAAACGCTTGCTGAAGAGACAAATTACGAGGAAAAAAGTGAGTCCAGCAATGTCCACACTTTGTGAATTCATATCCATTGTACACAGAAGGGAATGCCCTAAAGAAAGCTCCTAAAAAGTGGTTAATTAACATATAAACCACAAACGTCAGAGTATCATAAATATTCAAGTAGTGATAGATAGTGGGATAAACCTTGAGTGCATGCCATAAGTTTTTTATCTCCGCAGATATCTTGAGTTGGATATTTACTGTAAATTACAGCTGCACATGCTTTACTCCATAGCCATATGTTTTATTATTCAGCCAGATGTAAGCCATAAAAAAGTTTTATCTATTTTGTGGCTCAGCCTAGTACTAATAAAATAAACTACAAATACCTGACTTATAGCTTTGCTGGCATTTTTGCACTCCAGTGAAGTACAGTGCCAATGCCTCATGCAGTGAAAGTGATCTAAGAAAATCATATGTTCTTCTCATTTCTTGTTCTTTCATAAGGACCTTAAATAGTTGAATGAACACTGTTGAGCTATAATTTATTCTTTTATTGTTTTTCATCACATGGACGGTCATCATCACTGATAATTCATTTTTTGTTTCCTGTGGATTAGAAAGGATATTATAAGGGGCCTGTTTTCTGTCTTGGCTTCTACATCATTGATTTTCCTTAGGCATTACAGAGTAGCATCAAATTACTAAAGGAATCATACATCCTAGGAAGGATGTGTTTAGTTATATAAAAAAGATAATGGTGCAATTAACGAGACTTTCTTTTTTTTTTTTTTTTTTTAAGCTGTCATATTATCATATTGAACCTTGGATATGAAAATGAGGAAGTATGAACTTTCTCTTGTCGGTATTTTGGGATTAAGATTCCTTTAAGCATCTGTGAAAGCTCTCCTAAGTGCGCACACAAAATGTTTTCCGTTTATATCAAGTGTGTTGGAAGACAAAATCAGCTTTTCTGTCACTGCTTTTGTCAAAAAAAAAAAAAAAAAAAAGAAAGTTCTCAAAGGTTTTAGAATCCCATTTCTGGTGTGGAATGTGACCATAAGTTTATAATTGGTATAGAGAAGGCATAAAGAATATTGTGAAAAGATCACAAAATACAGCCAATTTTCTGAATATTTTTAGATACACTGTTGGTCTTGGACTAATATGTTCTGTCTCGAGGTTGTCATGGGCATCTGTTAATAAGTCTCTCCAGCCCAACAACATTTCACTCTCAAAGTGGATAAACCCAGCAGACTAATGAAGAACTGAGTGCTGAATGTTTATCAAAGGGGACTCTCTTCCATTCCATCCACCTCTTGCATGCTTTCAAAGAATGAATCTATTTTAACAAGGGACCCTTTCGCTATTCTATGGCCTCAATTCAATCTCTAAAATGGGGGATTAAATCCAACACTCTGCAAGTCGAAATTAAAGTAGTTTTGGTTGTTGTTTTTCAAGTTACTCTGTTAATTGGGGTAAAATCTGCAGCTTCTGCAGCTTCTGGATTACCATGCACATTTCTATTAACAGAGAAAAACTTTACCAGAAGTACCATAAAGACTAAGGAAAGTAAATTCTTCTAAACTTCTCAATATATTAAACAATTGTCACTTAGAGGAACGCAGACAATTTAAAATACTTTAGTTGCTCTGTACATCATAATAATAAAGTTGAAGAAAAAAAAAAACCCTGTGTCATTTTTACTCCTCAAAATTCTTCATATTTCATTATGACTGATTGAAAATAATTGAGCAGATGTTATAGGCAGTAATGTTTTAAACCCTCTGTGCTTAGATTTAAATCTGAAGTAATGCAGCTAAGGAAAGTGCAAAAGATTTCATATCATGGTCCCATAAGCATTTGCAAAATCTAAGTGCTGCTTAGATATTTTCTTATGCCCAATACTTGATCATTTTTATGTTCCTGCTGAAAGGATAAGGTCTCAAGTGTGAGTTCCTGTGATAAACACATTTTCTTCTGGCTCATGAGTCATAGACAATGTAAAAAGACATTTTCCTCTCCAAGAGCCAATATTGTGAACATCTGGCTCATACCCTTCTTAACAAAATTTGTTCCACTGCTCTATTACATATAAACATCTGTCATTTATATCAAGCAGCTGACAAATGCTCTATCATGAATTCTAAGAACTGGCATGCTAGATTGTTGAATATCTTTTTTATACAAAAGGAAAGCTGTTTCTCTGTGTTGAAGACTAAATCCTGTTCAACAGAGGTGACTTGCTTATCAAATGAGAAAATGGGTTAAATTTATATCAACAGTCTTAAATTTTCTTTCTCCTGATAAACTGCATGAAATTGTTGTAAATCGCTCTTCACTCTTCACATAAAAGACAATGACGTGCTACTGAGTGACCCTACATGGGTACTGCTCAGTGAATGATATTGTCTACCTCGAAGACTGAAAGTTTTGACAAGTTCCAAACCCTCAGACTCTTACACTTATTCACACTTAGACAATTTTGTAATTAGTATTGATTTTATAAAAGCAGCTTTCTGCTGTTGTTCAGTGCAAGTTGAGTTTTTTGTTCCTTTACTGTGTTTGGAAGGGATGTCCACAGCCACACAAATAAGCAACGTGTCCCAGGAAACATTGCTTTTTCAGACATGTGGAACCATTTCTGCCTCCCCTTTTTGGGACTTCGAATCAAAATATATGGCAGCTATCATTCATTTTTCTAGTGACCAGTCACTGTTTTATTTCCCTTGAGGCCAAGCAACTGTTTTGTGGTCCCCTCTGCACTCAGGAAAGAACAACCTCTTCCACAGCAGGATAGGATAAACTCTAGGGAGGTTTCAACCAGAATCAACACAGGATCCTGCTTACTTGAGTATTTAAAGCTAGAACTGAGACCCAAATAGGAAGGTCCTTTTATAATTTTATTATTTGTGACTCCAATAAATTAATGCAAAATCTGTGTGGCCACCAAAGCCAGATGTTTTGGGTGCAATCCACTACAAAGAGCAAGTCAACATGTGTAAATGAGGTGTCTCCTCTCTCCATTGACTGTACAGACTAAACAGAGAGTCACCTGGCAACAATTAATAGAAAAATGGATTGCATTTCCTAAATGAGGTGCATAAAGTGGGCAGTCTGCACCTGGCTGTATGAGCTTTAAATATGCAATCCTTATTCACAATATATGAAGTATTTCTCATAGCTTTTCAAGACAGGCATTGCACAAGGCATTTGTAACTAGCTGAAAACAAAGAAACCCTGTGATTCACTGAGAAAACGGATATTTAGTTAGATGCATGACAGAGTCAGAAGCAACTGTGGAGCTGCAAATGCAATTACTGCTGGCCAGAGGCATTTATTTTTCACTTAAGGGGAAAAATAAAAATATATATGTGTGTGTGTGTATATATATATATATATATATATATATATATATAGTCTGCTCTGATTTGTCTGGTTTCTGTCCAGAGAAGAATAGTAAACAACAGGTTCAGTCTTGCAAGATCAGGAAGATCCTCCCTAAGAAGATAATAGATCTGGAAGAGGTTCTTCCATCTATATATGAAAAATGAAAGAAGATAATTTCATCATCCTCTGCCTTCCTCTAGCCCTTATTTTAACACGATGAATACTGCTTTTTCAGTGTGCAAAAAACATGTAATATTTTGATGTGCAGTTTGTACTAATACTGAGAAAGCCAAATCTGCTGTCCTAACGAAATCTACCACAATATATAAATGATCTGTTTATTAATAAGGTAGAATGTTATTAGTTTGGGGATTTTCATTGAGTTAGAGCATTTCAAGGCCATCTGGGACAGGGAGCAAGAGCAATGCCTTAACAGTAGACTCTTTGTTTCCTTAACAATGATCACCTGTCATACTTGATTTCCACAGTCAGCTTCTTACAGCAATTTGCTATTCTTACCATTGCATATAATTTTTGCAAGCTTTACTCTGGGATCATTTAAGCTGGAGATGGGTGGACATATGCTGAGTGGGGTAGGAAAGAGTAGGGAAGGATTAAATTTCAGTTGTGAACTGCCTGCATCTCTCAAACCATTCATTACCAGATTCCCTAGCATTTGGATTTTCAAAAGGTGATGAATTTTTGTGTGGAAAAGAGTATTTTGTTGGCTGGACTCCACTGAAGCATACTTTCAACACTAACTCCCTATTGGCAGTAGTTTCTGCTTATGATTTGTTTTAATGAACACCAGTTTAAACTGGGCTAAACATGATGTCTGCTGGAGAAAGGTTAAGCCCCAGCATATTTTATACAAGTTTGACCTAACCAAAGCTCATGTTATGTGGATGGTAGCCATGCAAAAGTAATTTTTGAGTGTGGGACTTAGGTCTATACAGGATATGGTTAGAATACATGGGGGAAATTAACATTTTTCCATTTCTTTTTTCTTCCTCTTACCTCAATTCCCTATCTCCCTAAATATTGCATGCACCCACTACCTTCTGTCTCCCTGTCCTTTGCCTGCAACCTCTTCTACTCCCATATGCCCCACTGATCTCAGCTGCCTTGTGCTCAGTTGACATCCTTTCAGTATCCTGAACCCACAGTTCTTCATTGTCCACTACCCATATATCTTCTCAGCCTCCTCACAAATTTCCCTGGTCTCATAAATCCTTCCTCTCACATCTTAGGCCAACCAGCTGGAACTAGAAAAGGAATGACTCCTAATTGAAAACCTCCAATTGTAAATATCATATATTTTACAACTACTTACTGAATCTCTCAGAAATTTCCCTAATTAAATCCTCTTGAAAATACCAGAAAGTCTTCCTTACCAAAGTCAACTGAACAAAGCCAAAGCAAAGTTGATATGTTTATTACTGGTGAAATGAAAAGAAAATACATTTTTCATTAAAACTAAACCATAACCAAATATCATAGCAATAGTAATTTTAATCTGATTCTCACCTAGCAATTCAGAATTAAATTTAAAATAAATGTAGATCTTATGAAGGTTGAGAATCAATAGGCAATCAGCTTTACAATAAGACATCAGTTAAACCCCCATTGATAGAATGCCCATAACATTCTGCATCTGGTTTGCATCACTCTTCAACTTCTAATTAGACCTTGCCAATTCATTTGCCAATACTGGTCTACAAGTGACAAGGTTTAAATATTTTTTTCTATAGAGATATATTCCATTGTTTCATGTATTTTGATTTAAAACAGAATAAAGTAACCATGGATCGTAGCAGAATGGTGAAATCCTCTTTGGGAATAGAAACCATTACAAATCAAGGACAAAACTGAATAGTTTAACCATTAAATATGAAGACAGGGATCCTCAGGTATAAAAAATTTCTATTACTATTCCACTGACGTCATTAAGTTTGTATTGGTCCAAACCTGCATAGAATGTGCCAAAAAGTAGTACCATATCCCACAGGCAGAAGAAATACTGAAAAAAATGATACCTGTGCCTTATCAGAATCCACTTTGCTTATAAAAGAAAGTGATTTCTTTGTAGCTTTATATTAAGTTTGTTTCTTGTGAATATTTCTCTGTGAGTTACCTGCAGCTCCCTGGGAGCCCTTTCCGTTTGAAATGCAAGGGGTTGAGTGTTACATTATTGCAAAGAACAATAACTTTATGCAATTTACATGTATAAGTAAGCACTTGGATTTCAAATCTCAAGAGTACAGTACTCAAAGAGTAAAAGTTCTTTCTTGAATACATAACCCATTTCAATTACACCTACAGTGACTTCATTTAGTTAAGAAAATCAAGCAACATTTATTTTATTTGCATGTGCTAGTTATTCTTCCTCCTTCTTTCTGCTGCAAATATCACTCTATGTACTGCTCTGTTTAGTAACATTAAGAAATGAACCTGTGGAGGCTGGAAATCCTGCCTCCAGGATGGGGAGAAAAATAAAAAACAATTAAAAAAATAAAATAAAATAAGAGTCTCCATAGGACCCAAAAGGAACTGTAAATATGGAGACCAGAGGTGAGCTTTCTAACACATGTAATTGCATTAGTTTAGTACAATGATTAAAGAGCTTTGAAGTAATGCTACTGCCTCACTCAGACAGATTCTGATTACACAACAGAGGTGTGACAAACTGTTAGGGCTCAAAAATTGATTAGATATACATTGGAGAAGAAAACAGGTTGGGAAGATTTAGGAAAGATATTTAGTGTCTCTGAGGAGAAGAAAATGTGTTAGATATAAGTTATATGATAGATTGTCATGTAGCATTTAAAAATTATCATTGAATTCATACTTCAAGGAACAAAACTTGATAGTGAAGAATGTAAGTGTTTTCCTTTATTTTATGGAAGAGAAATCAGGCACTTAAGTTTCAGTTCAAACATCAGCCTCTTTACCTCTAACTTAAATATATAAATGTAAATGCTGGTGAAATAGCTCAGCTTCTGAAAGATTTAAAATCATTGGTGGATTTAAGGAGGTTATCACACAGTCTGTAACATGTGTCCCTATTAACACCACAAACCCAGTGTTCACCTCTGGGCAGCCACATCCCTTGGTTTTCAGGGCTGTAGAAGAGTCATTATAACTAGATTTCTTCATGACTACAAATGCCTTGTTCAAAATCATAAAAATTCAGTCATATACAACTCAGTAACTTAGCAGTAATCCTGAGAATCACCAATCAAGCACTCAGTTTCTTTGTTGCTTGTGTTCACACTAGTGCCTTGCTTTGAGAAGAGGTAGTCCATAAACAGAGTGAGGAAAAGTGAGCACCCCAAGCTAAGAGATGGTTGATAATTGCAGTTTGTGGTATCCACGAAATGGTCACAAAATGGCACAGGCCTCTGGAGAAGGCAACATGAGACTGATATGCTAGCAAATAAGTTTTCAATGTACTATTTTTTTGTGAATTTTGTTCAATGAACTATGTATTAACATGGAGGCTTCCTAGAAAAAAAATTTTAAAGGTATTATAAGAATTTAGCAGGAAAAGGTTACTGTGTAATGGAGAGAGGAATAGGTTAAACCATGAAAAGGGTTTATGAGCAGCCACTGACATAAGTTTTATGTACAAGTAGATGCTAAAGGTGAAAATTTGTATTCCAGAAAGAATAGATTCACATCATAAGCTTATTCAAGAATTTTCAGGGGACAATTGCTTCGTTATATGATTTTTCTTGTGACACATAGCTGCAAAATATTACCTGGAATAATCTTTTGTCTATTATTGGTTTTACAAATTTTAAGTTGCTTCGGATCTTTTCAAGATACAGTCCCTTGACAAATTAAGTGGACCTNCTCCCTTGCCCTGCTGGCCACGCTGCTCTTGATGCAGCCCAGGACTCAAGAGAAGCATGGCCAGCAGGGCAAGGGAGGTGATTCAATAGTGAGGCATTGAAGAGTATCAGCAAAAGATTAACAGATTGCTACTGTAAAATCTTCAGATTGTGCTAAATTTTGCGCTTTCCCTACAAGAAGACAGAGAGCAAAAAAAGATGGAGTGAAAAATATGATATAAAATAAGTATAATACTATTCAGAAGGCTGAAAAATGAGTCACATTTGAAACTGTTCAGGGAAGATGTTTTATATGGCCATAAAGAACACCTTACGTTAAGCCAAATAAAGCTGTGGTGTCTTTCTGAATATACTTCATCAATCTGAATTAGATATTCTAACTTTGTGCAAGATAAACCAGATATTAGAGATGGGAAACAAGTGACAAAGATTACTCTCCGGACATTCTGTGGTCATCTAAAGAATGGGTAGGTTTAGATTGTACCTTACGAAAAAAATGGTCATGGAAAGAGTGGTCAGGCATTGGAATGGGCTGCGCAGGGAGGTGGTTGAGTCACCAACCCTGGATGTGTTTAAAAGTCATTTGGATGTGGTGCCTGGAGATATAGTTTAGAGTGAACCATGTAGGGTAGGGATATCGGTTGGACTTGGTGGTCTTTTCCAAACAGAATGTATCTGTGATTTTCTGTGAACTAAAATCTAGTTTTATCTCCTGGATAATTTTAGCACTCTTAGGACCTCTCTACAATATGTCTACCAACAACAGCCGAAGAAGCTTCTCCAATAGCTGGTGTTTGCAGTGTGACAGTAGGATTTTCCTTCAGGTCCATATCCTTCTTGTTTTGAGAGCACCAGAGCTGGACAATACTCCAGGTGAGGTTTCACCAGAGAAAAGTGGCAGAAATCACCTTTCTCGAGATTCTGGCTACACTTTTTCTGATGTAGCCCAGAATGTGCTTGACCTTCTGGGCTGCAAGTGTACATTGCTGGCTCATGTCCAGCTTTTCATCCACCAATTCCCTCAAATTCTTTTCCACAGGGCTATTCTCTATCACATCGTCTCCCAGTCTGTATTGATAGTGAAGATTGTCCTGAATCACATGAAGGACTTTGCACTTGGCCTTGTTGAACTCACGTGGTTCACCTTGTCCCACTATTCCAGCTTGTCCAGGTCCCTCTGGATGACATCCTGTCCCTCTGGCATATTGACCACACCATTCAGCTTGGTGTCATCTGCAAACTCAATCGCACTTTCTATAACATTGATGAAGATACTAAGCATCACTGGTCCCAGTGGGACACCACTTGTCACCCATCTCCTTCTGGACATCAGACCGTTGACCACTACTCTCTGGATGCAACCATCCAACCAATTCCTTAACCACTGAACAGTCCACCCATCCATTGAATAAACACCTTTCCAACTCAGAGAGAAGGATGTTGTGGGTGGCTGTGTGAAAGGCCTTGCAGAAGTACAAAGAGATGGTCCTTTGCCCTTCCCTTGTCTGCTGATGTAGTCACTGTTATAAAATGTCACTAGCTTGGTCTGGCAGGACTTGCCCATGCTGACTGTCTCAAATTGCCTCACTGTCCTCTGTGTGCCTTAACAGATCTTCTGGGAGGATCCGTTCCATGATCTTCCGAGCACAGAGGTGAGGTTGATAGGTTAATAGATCCTGGGGTTCTCCTTTTCACCCCTTTGAAAAAGAGGCAAAACATTTCCCTTCTTCTAGTAAGCAGGGAGCAACACAGACTGGAAGGACAAGTTATGGCTCACTAAACCAGCACTCTTTCTTCCTAAACTATAATTGGTTTATGATCTATTTTAACATCTCTTCCATGTAGTGGTCCTGGTCCTTTAGACCTAGGCCCCGAACCATGTTTTTTTTCTGACAACTGAAAGGAGTATAGCACAAAATGACACTTCTGCAAAGCCTCAGTCATTGCATAGATAGAGTTTGGAGCTCTTAACACTATTCATCCCCTGAAACTGCTTACGTCTGGAGATTTCTTGTGCTTAGTGTTTTTAATCCCACTGCTTAGAAGGCTGTATAGAGGAATACATGCTTTGCATATAATTATTCTCTTCAGCAAGTAGCACTGTTGAAAATTACGATGCTGAGTCCTCAATGCTCTGTATTTATTAATATAATAATAGTATATTTAATAAAGCATTTATTAATATTTGGATTGCTCCAGAAATGGAGCAAAATGTCTCCTCCTAGTATACTGTTGTCTACCTGTTTCTCTGGTAATTGAAGGGCTAATTTCAGTCACTCTTAATCTTACATTTTCCAGCGCAAAGATCATCCAGTTTCAACCC